>JAPDVU010000008.1:150490327-150535327 GCA_026230045.1 Corynorhinus townsendii
ACCTGTGACGGCCTGAGGACGGCTTTGGTCCCTTCTCAGAGCCGAGCTTTAAATACATGAAACGAAGGAAGATTATAAGTCAAACTATATGGAAACATAGTTATCAAAGCATCAACACAAATGATGATATAAGTATCCTGTATATTAAAAGCCTAATATGCAAATCGTCCCCGTGTTCGACCAGGGGCAGGGCCAGCCGGCCAAGTACCCACGGCCCCTCCCCTCCGCTGACTCCGCCCTGGCCCACAGTCACTGGGACCCTTCCCGTGCACAAACTGTGTGCACTTGGCCTCTAGTATGTAAACATGCACACACATATACATGCTTATTTTAAAAAATGTTTTTATTGATGTCAGAGAGGCAGGAGAGGGAGAGAGAAACATCCGTGATGAGAGAATCACGGACCGGCTGCCTCCTGCACGCCCCCCACTGGGGATGGAGCCCGCAGCCCGGGCATCATGTGCCGTGACCGGGAACCGAACCGTGATCCCTGGTTCACAGGTCGACGCTCAGCCCTGAGCCCCGGCCGGGCTGTCTGTGCTTCTTAGTTGATACGTTAAAACACACGCTCCAGCTCGAGGTGTCCTCATATAAACTGAAAATCGGCAACGAGCCTCCCGATGGGAGAAATCTGAGCAGCCGGCCGTCCGCAGAGGGCCTGCGGTCGCTGCGGTGACAGCGTCGCTAACACCGCGTGGTTTTGCCGCCTTCCTCCGTCAGCGAAGAGCGGCCGAGCTGCAGGGCGGGGCAGTGGGCGCCCACGTGAGCCTGTTCTCACCCCGGGGTGGCGGCCCGTCTGGCTCCCAGGGCCGGGAGACGGGGACCAGGACCGGCCGCTCTCTGCGCCTCGGTCTCCGGATCTGGCAGCGAGGGCCTGGGGGATGGCGAGCATGGGGGATGGCGAACGTGGACCGTCTCACACATCCACGGCGATCGGTTGAGAGGGACGGAGGGTGGCACGTGGGCACGAGGCGACCTGAGACCCGTTGGAGAGGGTTCGGGGGAGCGATCGGTGATGCCGGCGTGGGCACCCGATGGGGCATGGGAAGTGTGTGCAGGGCACACGTCTCCACCCTGGACCGGAGCAGCGTGGCCCCTTCCAGCTGCGCCGTCCTGATGGGCCTGACGTTGATTACTCTCTTCTGACTCGGCCAACAGCACCTCCCGCCCGCCCGCCGACAGCAGCACCCGGTGTCCGTCCTGAGAGGCGGGTGTGTGGCATGGGCACCCCTGCCCTGCCACCACGTCTCCCGACGGGCTTTTCTTGCGAAGCTGCCGGCCCTTCCCCCCGGTTCCAGGAAGCAAACGGGCCAGAAGGAACGCGTGCATCATGAGCAGCGCACCAGGAGCCGCCGCAGGGTCACCACGCGAGGAGGGGACGGCCTGGCACGCGGCCGCACTGGCGGTGCCTCTCCCGCGGAGCCAGCGGGGGATCATGTCATGTCATGAGTGTATCGGCTCTTTAGGGCGATGGCTGAGCGCCGGGGACACGCGCGTGGCTGTCACTGGGGGACTGGAGGCTGTCTCTGGGGGGCTGGAGGCTGTCTCTGGGGGGCTGGAGGCTGTCTCTGGGGGGCTGGAGGCTCTCTGGGGGCTGGAGGAGGAGCGAGTGGAGAGGCTCAGAGAAAGCTCCAGCACTGGGAGCTCAGCGGGCGGTGGCCCCTCACCGGCTTCCAAACCACACGCCCTCGAGGGCCGATCACGGACAGAGCTACCCACGGGAGGTCAGACTCGAGGCTGACCCCATCGGGCAAAGGTAGAGGGACGGACCGTGGGGAGCGTGACCCTCGACCCCCAAGGGCCCCCGGATGTCAGGCCACCCCGTCCTCTAGGGTGTCCCCTTTTTGACTGTCCCTCAGGCGTGCACCCTCAAATAGTCTCTGCCTAGGGCTCCCGCCCCCCACAGGAGTGTTCATGGGGGGCAGGGACCACCCGGAGCAGACGAGAGGGCGGGAGCATCCGGGGGTGACAGGCTCAGCAGCCCGCGCTCCCCGTGTTGGGGCGCCACGTGGGCCCTGGCCGCCTCTCCTGCCACACCTCCGAGCGGCGGGCCGCGGGTAAACACAGCCCGCCGTGCGCCGTGCCCGGACAAGCACTGCCGGGTGATAAAATGCGAGTCAGAGGACGGGGCGGGGGCGGGCGGGTGGGGGTGACTTACAGGAAGACAGCTCCCGCCCGGGCCTGGCTGGGTGGTGCAGCCTCGTGCGTGCCTGCCGTGGAGACCGCGTGGCTCCGGGCGGCACGTCCGTGCAGGGGCAAGAAGAGGCAGAGCGAAGCCAGGAGCCGCGGCGAGAGGCCAGGAGGCGAGGCCTGCAGAGCGAACGCGCTGGGAGGCGCCCAGCAACTCAGCGCCGTCATAATTACCTGCTGACAGGTCTCCGCTGCGGAGCTGGATGTGTGTGAGCGCGTGCACGTACGTGTGTGCGAGTACATGTGCGCCGGTGTGTGCACGGGAGTGTGTGTGCACATGCCCATGTGTGTGCACGTGTGTGTGTGTGTGTGTATGCACGAGTGTGTGCACTGGTTAACTGTGTCTTGACAGGCGACTGGGGGCATGCTCCACGCCCCGTAGCTGGGCAGGAGGGGGAAGGGCTCAGGAATAAAGAGCCAGAGCTGAGAGCCGCATTGGGGTCGAGCCCGCAGGGTGACCACGTGGGAGGTGCGAGGACGGCGGACTCTGGAAGGCGGAGCCCGGTGTCCGGCTTAGGATGCCTCTGGAGTGGCCTGCGCGGCGTGGACCACCCGCAGGCCCAGGGGCTGCAGGGAGGCAGAGGAAGAAGGAGGGACACTGAGCCGGGCTCCGGGGCCCATCTTTTGGGACCCATTTTCCAGATGCGCACCCTGAGGCTGAGGGGGGGGGGGTGGCGAAGGCTGTGCGGGCACGGGGCGGGGGGGGCGGGCAGGGCTGGGACGCAGCCTACGCAGTTCAACTCCACAGTCGTTACTCGGCGAGTGACGGGCAGGAGCCTGGAGGGTGCGGGGCCCACAATGCCGGGCAGGCGTCCTCCTGGAGGCACCATCATCGCAGTCCTGCCGAGGCCTCGCGGCCGATGCGGGGAACAGGAGGAGAGACAGGGCTGCGGGATCATGAGATTTTAAACATATTTTTAAAAACATATTTGTATTGATGTCAGAGAGGAAGGGAGAGGGAGAGAGAGAAACGTCCATGATGAGAGAGACTCACGGACCGGCTGCCTCCTGCACGCCCCGCACTGGGGATGGAGCCCTCAGCCCGGGCCTGTGCCCTGACCGGGATTTGAACTGTGACCTCCTGGTTCATAGGTCGACGCTCCACCACGGAGCCACGCGGCTGAGCAGTTCTTTTTTTAATCTTGAAAGGATATTCAGGGGCTCCGAGCGCGGCTGCAGACAACAGCGATGCTGCGTGGTCCTCTGAGTCCGTGGCCACGACGGCTGAGCGTCCGCAGGTGCTGGGCATCGGCGTCGGAGCTGCTCCAGACGAGGAAGTGCCGGGCGATGGGAGCTCTGCGGCCGGGAATGCCGGCGGTGCAGCCACGACGGAAAGCAGCCGGCGATTCCTCAGAACACTAAAAATGCGACCCAGCAACCCCACTCCAGTGCATCCCCGGAAAACGCGCGATCCTGTGTTCGCACAGACGTACGTATGCGCCCTGTGGGCACCGCAGCGTTCCTCGCGGTGGCCAGGACCCGGAAGCCACCAGGTGCCTGTGACGGAGGCCTGGAGGCCGGTGGGGTCCATGCACACAGCGGCACGGCTCGGCCACGAGGAGGGAGCAGACCGCGCACTGGCGACAGCACGCTGCCCCGAGAGAGCGCTGCGGAGCACAGTCAGTCAGACGGAAAACGCTGAGAAGCCTCTGACTTCACTCGCGTGGGACAGAAAACTGAAACGCGTGAGCACACGCCGCAGCGTGGTGGCTGCCGAGGGAAGGGGGTGCTAACTGGAGGGGCAGGAGATTGACTCTGGGGTGGACACAGTGCCATACGCCGAGTTTGTATCATATGGAAACCCACCCCCGAAACCAGTGTTCATGGGGACCAATGTCACCCCAACAATTTAACAAATCTACACTAATGAAAGAGAAAGATGAAAATTGACCGTACCTTCGCGATGCCCACCAGCCAATCAGGAGTAAGTATGCAAATTAACCCAACAAAGATGGCTGGTTACATATGCAGGCGCTGAGTGGCCGGGGCGGGGCGGGACACTTGCGTCGTTGTCATGGCAACAACACTGGCATTCTGCACGGCTCCAGCCGTTCAGGGCCGCTGGGCAGCGTGGGAAGGCGGGGCCAGAGCGGAAAGAGGCAGCTCCGGGGCCGGAGCGGGAAGGCGGTGCCAGCAGCCTGGGAAAGAAAGGCCCATTCTTGCACAAATCTTTGTGCATCGGGCTCCTAGTAAACAAATAAGAGGTGAAACATTTTAAAAAACGGACCTGTGTGATATCACTGTGGCATCTCCACGTCTGAACACAGCCGTGCCTCCCTGGAGGAGACAGTGCGGTGACGGAGGACACAGACCAGCCTTCCCGGGCCAGGCTGGTCGGAAACTCGGTTTCCACCCCGAAATGAGAGAAGAAGGGATGCTTTTCAAGGAGCAACAAAGGCGTCTGTTTCGTGGGCTCTGGACTGTCTGTGAAACGCAGCATTTTCCCATCCAGGGCGACTCGTTCAAGAGTGAAAGCTGAGCTCGGAGAAATGCAGCCTAATTGGACCATTAAGGACGCCAGGCTCTCCGGCGAAGGGGCGGGCGCGGCCGTCCCATCAGATCACCCCAGAGGCGGGCAGTGGAGCCACGGTGCAGGGCCCCGCTCCCCACTCCCATCCCGTCTCGGGGGACCCATCTCCAGTTCCTTTGTGACAGCAGCGAGGGGATGCGACCCGAGGGGGTGGATGGAGCTCCCCCGGTGAGTCCCACGGATGTTCGCCCTTCCCCCCTCCCCTCCCACCGTCAGGGCCCGAAGTGGCCGCGGAACCCTGTCCTGATGCGGGAGCAGCCCATCCACAGGCCTGCCGGGCGTTAGCTGACTGTCCCTCGGGGGCTGACGGGGTCGCGCGTCGCTGGCGGAAAGGAGAGGAGGGGAGTCCCCGTGTTCCCTCCTTTCCCTCGGAGCCCCGGAGGAGGGATCGTGCGCGTGTCCATTCGTCTTGCTCTTTGTGGGGGTTGCCGGCCTGGACCAGCCGGAGCGAGCGCATGTCCTCGGGGGAGAGGGAGCGCGTGTCCTCGGAGGAGCGAGCGCGTGTCCTCGGTCGCCGTTGTGGCTCTCGGCGCTGGGGTTTCTGGCATTCCGGGTACTTCCAACCCCGTGCCAGGTAGACTTGTTCCCCTTAGAAACGAACCTGCGCTTGGATTTGCCACACAAACACGGACGACGCCGTGTCTCCTACACGTGACATAACCCACCACGGAGGTGGGGGGAGGGAGGGTCCCTCTTGCTGCTGCTGCTGCTCCGTGAACTTGGACGAGTTCGAGCGGCCATTCTGTCTTCCAGGCCAGGACGGCCTTGTGCGTTTTTTCAAACGATGTACTCAGAGAGGCAGGGAGAGAGAGAGACATCCGCGAGGAGAGAGAATCACGGACCGGCTGCCTCCTGCACGCCCCCCACTGGGGATGGAGCCCACCGCCTGGGCCTGTGCCCTGACCGGGAAGCAAACCGTGACCTCCTGGTTCCCAGGTCAGCGCTCAGCCCCTGAGCCACGCCGGCCGGCCGGGCGGGCAGATGCTGCGGGTTGGCAAGCTCTCGGAGCGCGTGCAAGCGGCGAGGACGCAGCGATGACTGGGAGGAGACGCTGGTAGGCTCACCGTCCCCACTTGTGTGGGCTCAGCCTCTGGAGGACAGCCCACACCAGCAGCCATTTGCCGGGGAAATAAGCAGGCCCCGAGGCGCTCGGCGAGGGCAGACACCAGGCCCATGGAGGGCTCCCGGCCGCCCACAGCTCATAGCAGGCTCTCGCAGGAGCTTGTGGGAGCAGCACCAGCATGTCACCGAGCTAATCTGATGGGCAAAGGCGCCGGCTGCCCGTGCCAAGGGCGGCCGTGAGACAAAAGGTCACGTGTGTTTTCAGGAAACGTAACCCAACACGACGCAGCTGAGCCGCAGCCCCGGAGACGCGGGAGGGAGGGTTCCCTGGCAGTGTTGTCGGTTCTGCAGAGGGTGTTTGGGGGACCGTGGACAAACGTGGGGAGCCCGGCGCCTCTCGGTCACCTGGGGCGGCTCTCCGAGGGGAAGGCTGCGGCTCCAGAGAGCCCCTCCGTCCTTGGCTGTTTGTGTTTAAATATACATTTATACACGTGTGTGTGTGTGTGTGTGTGTGTGTGTGATCGATGTCAGAGAGAGAATCACGGATCAGATGATGATGAGAGAGAATCACGGATCAGCCGCCTCCTGCACGCCCCACACTGGGGCTCGAGCCTGCCACCCGGGCCTGTGCCCTGACCGGGAATCGAACCCTGGCCTCCTGGTTCCCAGGTCGACGCTCAGCCCCTGAGCCAGGTCGTTACCTCCATATTATTGGCTGTGTTCCCTGCCTGTGCTTCACGCCCCATGACTGTCTTGTAACTACCGATGTGGACTTCTCAATCCTCACCTCTCTCCTCTCCCGGCCCTCCCCCCCAGCACCCCCTCCCTCCCCCCCCCACCCCCCGCCCCGCACCCACCAGTGAGCTCTCTGCGTCTCTGCGTCTGTTTCCGTTCTGTCTGTTCATTTACTTTGTTCTTTAGATTCCACACGGGAATGAAGTCACATCGCCTTCGTCTTCCTCTGACGCCTCAGTTTACCGAGCACAGCTCTACTTCTTCACCCCGAGCCCGGGCGGGGTGGGGGCGGGGCGGGACGGGGCGGGGGGCGGGGCCGGGGAGGGGAGGGGGTTGTTTCCCGGGAGGGCTGTCCTCCTGGGCCCACGTTGGAATACTTGTGGGTGAGCTGCTTCTAGGTCAATAAAAACCATCAGGCAGTTGAGCGATTTAAATCAGAAATTACCCATTTCGACAAAAAATGCATTAAACTGGGAGTCAGTGCGCTTCCCACGCCTTGTGCCGATGTAAAGCAAGTCTGTATGCAGTGTTCCAATCAGGCTTTTGTTTGTACCATTAACAGGAAAAAAAACAAAACACTTTACAAGGCCAAACTTCTTTTTCAAAACCAAAATGGGTAATTTGGATCGAACTACAGGATCAGAGTCTTCAAAAGTTAGGAAAATGACACAGGACTCTGACAGAAGCGAGTCTACGTCCTGAAAATGACCATTTACAAACACACCCCTGACTAACAGGCTCATCTGAGAAGACGCTGAAAATCGTGTGCCGGCAGAGATCAATCCTGGGACGTGGGTCATGGGTCAGAGAAACGACGGGGACTGGCTCATCGTGCCAGACGGCGACGGGCACTTTCCCACGGCCCCGCCGGCCCTTCCCACACGCGTGCCTCTGCCGTGTACCCGGGCGGAGTGTGTGTTCCCACCTTCCCCTGGCACGATGCTGTGAGTACATTCCCTCCTCCTCCCCCTCCTCCTCCCCCTCTTCCACCTCTCCCTCTCCCCACCTCTCTCTCTCTCTCTCTCCCCCCCCCCCTCCTCTCTCTCTCTCTCTCTCTCACTGTCCCCATAAAGCGTCTCCTAAGAGAGGAGCCAGCAAAGCATGGCGCATTCTAGTGCTGAGAGTCATTAACCTGCGCGTCACGGGGAGCAATCGTCAGCCTGGCGTCCCCGCAGCCCGGCAGCTTCCTGGAAGCAGACGGAGTGAGCACGCACCGTCGTTCGCTAACTCAGTGGCCGTGAGACGGATCGGTCTGCCTCGCCCATCTGCCGCCGTCGCCCGTCTCGTGAGCGGCTATGTCGGTGGGTTTCGCTCCCGCAACAGAATTCATTTCTGCGTCCCTCCCCCGCCCCCCAGCTCGATCCCAGCCACGGGTCCGTCCACTGTTGTCTGGACGTGAGTGGCACAGAGGACGTGCTCGGTGAACATTTGCTGAGTCAGTGCAGCCATGGGCCCGTGTAGCATGAATCAAAACGTTGAGCCCGGCCGGCGTGGCTCCGTGGCTGAGGGTCGACCGAGGAACCAGGAGGTCAGGGTTCGATCCCCGGTCAGGGCACAGGCCTGGGCTGCGGGCTCCATCCCCAGTGAGGGGCGTGCAGGAGGCAGCCGGTCCGTGATTCCCTCTCATCGATGATGCTTCTCTCTCCCTCTCCTTCCTGTCAGAAATCAATAAAGATATATTTGAAAGCAAACACACACGAGGTACAGGGTGGGGGCACACGCCGGCTCCGTGCGTCCTGGGCCCGCGGCTCCCTCCACGGAGCCGGCGTGTCGCTGGGGCGGCTGGTGCCAGCTTCCTGCGTCCCTTACTCTCTGCTCCCGTCCCTCTTCCTGGGCAAGGTTCGTTTCCGTAACGCACCTGTGTCGCCCCCCGCGGCGACCTCGGTGGCGCGCCGCCCCTTCGCTTTTTCCCGTGAAAGGCTGAGTTCTGTGCACTCCCCCTCTCCGGGGTCTGCACCAGGAGTGACGGCTCCCCAGCCGTCTCTCTCGCAGGTTTTGGGAACGGGCGTCCAACCACGGACCACTCGGCTGCTTTCACGCTGCGGGGGCAGAGCCTGCGGCCTCCTGGCCTCGGAGCCGAGACGACTGGCCCCCTGGCCCTTGTCAGGAAAGCCGTGCCCACCCCGCCTGGCGGGTCTTACCGTCTCGAGGAGGGAGGCAGACGGAAACAAGCACACGCAGACTCACCTGGCCCCTCCAGCTTCCTCGTCTGTGTCGGGGTGTGGTCTGCCCCCCCCCTCGCCCCCCAGAACCACTGGCGCCTCAGTCTGGGCGCAGAGATGCTGCCCTGGGCCCAGCTCCAGGGGAGTCGCCCCTCCACCCCCCGGTCCAGGCACCGCTGCCTGGGGCCTATGCCCCTCCTGGGGCCGGGCCAGCCTGGGTAAACCTTGGAATGAGCTGAACGTGTCTGCAGGTTGACGCATCTCCGTTCTGTTAAAAAAGAAATGTCGCCCGGCCGGCGTGGCTCCGTGGTTGAACGTCGACCGAAGAACCAGGAGGTCAGGGTTCGATTCTGGTCAGGGCACGTGCCTGGATGGCAGGTTTGATCCCCCGTAGGGGGTGTGCAGGAGGCAGCTGATCCATGATTCGCTCATCAGTGATGTTTCCATCTCCCTCTTCCTCTCCCTTCCTCTCTGGCATCAGTAAAAATACAGTTTAAGAAAAGAAGAAAGAAAGCTCACTGGCATTGTTAGTTCCACGCATTTACAATTTCAGCCTGCAGCCCTGGACGTGGATTTAGCCAAATTTACCCCTGATCCAGGCACAGCGTGGCTGGGCTTCCTCCGGGGAAAATGTGCACAGACCACGGACCATGGACCACGACTATGGACCACAGACCATGGACCAGGGACCATAGACCAGGGACCACAGACCATGGACCATGACCACAGACCAGGGACCACAGACCACAGACCAGGGAACCATGGACCACGAACCAGGACCAGGGACCACGGACCAGGGACCACAGACCATGGACCATGACCACGGACAGGGAAAAGGGACCACAGACCACGGACAGGGAAAAGGGACCACAGACCACGGACCACGGACCATGGACTACGGACCAGGAACACGACCACGGACCACGGACAAGGCACACGACCACGGAACACAGACCATGGACCAGGGACCACGGACCATGGACCATGGACTACGGACCAGGGACCACCTCCTCGGGACTGAGCCACCTCCCATCCCCAGGGAGCATGCGTGGCTGTGGCCCTTACCCCGAGGGGACAGCAGCCACCTTCCCCTCCGGGCCATGCCCAGGGCCGAACTGGACGGCATTCCTCACAGTCACATCATCAAAACAAGCACACGGGGTCCTGTGTCCCTGAGCTCAGAACACGCGTGTCCTTGTGTGGCAGCCCAGGGAAATAAACACGAGTGCGTTCAGCCGGCCGTGCTGGGAGCCGCGTCTCCCAGGAAGACGGCCGGCGCCCGATGAGGCGGAGGCTCACACGCCTGCTCTGTCGAGGACGGAGAAACCATCGGAGGTGAGCGAGGCGGGCGCCCGGGCTGCGTGGGCCTGCCTCCCACGGGCCAGCAGACGGTGTTCAGGCCGCGAGGTGGGGAGGAATCGCGAAATGCCTCTCCTGGCAAGGCCGGCCAGGCCTTCTTGGGATTGGCCGACCGTCAGGGCACAGGGAGCTGTCGGAGCCCTGGATTATCTACACGACTAACTACTCCGTGGCCCCGCCAGCGCCGCACGCCGAGACCCAGGCGGGCGCCCGGTGGGTGGGCTGGCGGGAGAGGGAGTGTGCTGCCGGATGGGGGAGGGCGCTAGGTGCCGCGGGAGGGGGTTCCCCGCAGTCACCCCAGGACCAGTGAACCGCCTGGGCCCTGTCAGCCGCGTCAGGCTCCTGCCGTAGACGCCAGCGCTCCTCCCCGCCCCCCGCAGGTTTCCGTGTGACACGCCAGGCGAGCGTCATAGACGTTCTGACGTGCGGGGTCGTTCAGACGCCTCAAGTGAAACGTCATCACGGGCGCCATTCGCCGTTGACTTGTCAGTAAATGACAACCCTGCGCCCGGCCGCGCGGCTCAGGGGTGGAGCGTCCACCGAGGAACCAGGAGGTCAGGGCCCAGGCCCGGGTTGTGGGCTGGAGCCCCAGTGGGGGGCGTGCAGGAGGCAGCCGGTCCACGGTTCTCTCTCGTCGTGGATGTCTCTCTCTCTCCCTCTCCCTTCCTCTCTGACATCAATAAAAAATAAAAATAAAAAACGCAGAAAGCTACCTCGTCTCTGACAAGCTTTGGAGGGAAAACAAACAAACCTGCAAATGTCACTACACTAACACATCTTCAGATCTTTTTTAAAACCCAAGCAACCCAGGGAGTCTACACTTGGAACCCCCCTCCCCTCATCTGGCTTCTGTTAATGAGCCTCCATCCGTCAAAAACCGGGGGGCGGGGGGCAGCTGTTGGCCCCTCCCCCTCTCCCCCGTGCCGTGCCGCAGGGTCAGGCCCGCAGGAGCTGCCGGAGTCACTTTCCCTGCCCAGTAGCTGGAGGTAATTAAAGCCTCAGTGGGTTGTGTCTTAAACGCTATTAAGTCATTATGGGTTTCTAGGGACCAGGAATGCGCCTTCACGGGGGGAGAGGCCGGCCGCCCTGAGCACAGAGCCGCCGGGGCCCGTGCTCTCCGAAGTCGGCGTTGACGTGCCCGGCGCTGACATCCGTTACGGGAATCGGTAAAGAATGTGCCAGGCACACAGGCTCCCCGCCCTTCCCCCCTGGACCCAGCAGGCCCGCCTTGCTCCCTCCACACCGTGCGTTCTCGGGGCCAGAAGCCCCGCCTTGAAGATGCGAAACCGTCTTTTTCTTCTTTCTGTGCTGAAGGCTGTGTCTGAGCGCCGTGTACAAGTCCCTGAGAACAATCAGGGTTTCCCCGCGGAGCCGCTGAAAATAACGTAGCGCGATCGCTCCACGACCCCTCGACAGCCCGGCTCTGCTCGCAAAGGAGGAGGCTACGGGAAGGCGGCCCCGGAGGAAAGTCGATGAGCAACCGACTCCTGAAAACACACACAGAGGCCCGCAGCACCAGCGTGGTCTCCGCGGGCGAGGGGATCGGAGGGGGGTCCCTCTGCGGGGGCCTTCCCGGGGCGAGGCCGCTGTCGGGGCTCGTGACCGGGATGCCGTTCACCTGCGGAGCGGCCGGGCCCCATCCCGGGGCACCCGGCCAGGGCGTGGCCTCGGCTGACCCTCTGGCAGCACCAGCCGAGGGGCGTGGAGCTCGCCCACGGCCCCGTGATGGGAATTCAAGTTTGGTTTTGCTTTGAACGTGCGACAGCAGTTACCATCAGAGGGTCTCACAAATCAGGACAAGGGCCTTCAAACTCACGCCCGCCCAGCTGGTGGGGCTCAGGGGTTGAATGTCAACCTAGGAACCGGGAGGTCACGGTTCGATTCCTGGTGGGGGTACATATCTGGGTTGTGGGCTGCATCCCCAGTGGGGGGCGTGCAGGAGGCAGCCGATCCAGGATTCTCTCTCATCGTGGATGTTTCTCTCGCTCTCTCCCTCTCCCTTCCTCTCTGACATAAAAATATATATATATATTTTTAAAAACTATTTTAGTTACTGAGCCCACATTTCTTTCTTTTACTTTGGACCACCGCGTTAATAAAACAGCAACAGAGCAACAGACCGCATTCATTCACAGAAAAATATCTCAACGTGTTGTGTGTTTATTTATTTTTACATCTTATTTAATTTTATTCCCTCCCCTCAATTTTGTGGTTTTTAAACAGATCTGGTCTTCTTGCTTTATCCCCAACGCCCCGCCCCCCCACCCCCCCGCGAATCCTATATAATAAAGAGCTAATATGCTAATTAGACCGAACAGAAGAATGACCGTCCGGACGACCTTCCGGACGAAGCCGGGGCCGTGAGGGCTGAGCCCCTCGTGTGAATTTCATGCATCGGGCCGCTAGGATTATTATAAAGTGGGGCAACTTACAACTGTCCCCTACGGATGACGGACGGGGCGTTCTTGCCTGCATAACGTATACACATAGTTCACAGTCGGGGCTGGAGCATTCACCTGCCAAGCCCCCTGAGATGTATCGGTCAGTGGGCTCGTGTGTGCAAAGAACTGAATCCCGGCGGTCCACGCGACCTCTGACACACTGGCCGCGCCGAGGACTCCATCACCCACGAGCGCCGCACGAGGAGAGGAGGCGGGCAGCTACCACGCCGCAGGTGCTGACGGCGTGAGCGGTTATCGGCAACGGCGGAGGCGGTGGGAGGAGCAGCTTCAGGCCCAAGGAGATCTTGTTGCTGTTTTGACAACAGGAGACGTCGGAGAAGAACCGTGGAACGCTGTCGGCCGCAGGCGACGCTTCACGGGAGAGGACGTGCACGGAGGGCGTGTTGGGATGTGGTTGCACGCGACGACGCGGTGGCCGTGGCCGTGGGCGGGACGCGCCGAGGTCCCAGTCCTTTTGCCAGCAACCCAGAGCCCTCGGCTTCCCAGGGAGAGCGCTCGCGTGACGCACGTTGCGGCTGGAATGGTGCGCAGCGCCCTCACGGGGCCTTCGGCGAGGACGCCCCGTGTCCTCCCCGCCCGCAGCTCCGGTCGCCAACGCGGCTGGCGGTCAGCGCCCTGTCGGAGGAAGGGAGCCGGTTACCTGAATGGCCATGTGGGTGGTGGGCCGTTTCTGCGTAGTCAGGGTCTGAGCCCAGTCACACTCACGGGACATTCCAACGCAGCCACGTGGAGCCCGGCCCGTCTGGGTCACTGGTTGAGCCTTGACCCCCTGAACCAAGAGGTCACGGGGTTGAGTCCGGGTCAGGGCACACGCCAGGGTTTCGAGCTTTATCGCCAGCAGGGGGCGTGCAGGAGGCAGCCGATCCCCGAGGTTTCTACTCCCCTCCCTCTCCCCTCCTCTCTCCCTGAAGTCAACAGGAACGTATTTAAAAACTCTCTGCATAACGTATACACATTCTTCACTCGGGAATCAAGGAGGTGTGGTCGTGCACATCCCCGCTCTGAGCAGCAGGGACGCCGAGAGCTGGGGGGAAGGATGTGCCGTGGGTGTCCCGGGCAGCCCTGTGCCTTCTGGACGGGACACAGACTTCACAGCCACCGCGTGTCAGCACGAGAGCTTCCCCGGGCCAGGCCCTGCGCGAAGTCTTTCCGGGTTAGTCCCTTCGAGCGTCTCGGCAACCCTTAGAGAGAAGAGCCAGGATGGGAAATGGAATAGGAGCCGCCCCGGAAACCCCTCCGGGCGACAGTTCGCGGTAAGGACGGAATACGGTCGACCCAAGCACTGGGGGCGCCCGGCACAGGCCTCACAACGGCAATTAACACGCTAAAAGACGGGAATGCGTGTTGCAGAGGTGGGAACTCCAGGTCGGAAATCGACGGAAACGCCGTGAGATGTCTGCGATGGAGAGCTCAGTCGAGGGCGTTAACGGAATCCGTGTGCGGCGGCCTCGGTCTTGGAGGCCCACAGCTGCCCGTCCCCAGCGCAGGCGGCAGAGAGGGAAGCGAGGAAGGCCGGTCAGGTCTGCCAGGCTCGGGCGCCTCCAGGAAGTGCCCGCTTCAGATCTGTCGGAGGAAATGTGGTCCTGTTCCCCATTCACATGCTTCTGACCAATGCTATTCACTCACTGCGTGAGCTCGGCGCTCCGAGGGACACGTGAGGGACCGGAAACCTTCCCCGTGGCAACGCCAGCGGCTTCACACGCCCGGCACAGCCAAGCGGCCTGCTGCTGAGGTGGAAATAGCGTAGAAGGTGGACGCCCTGGGAGTTTGCCAAGGGGGGCTGGGTGGGGGTGTCTGTGTAATGTGGAGGCATCCGGGAGGGCTTCCTGGGGGAGGCGGCCTCCTGTTGAGGCCGGGGCTCAGCGGGGCTGCTCAGCGGGGCTGCTCAGCGGGGCTGCGGGCGGCGATGAAGTGGAGCCCAGCGCTGCTTCAGAATTTCCACTGGCTCTTCCCTCCACCTCAGGCCCTGTGGTCTGGATGAGGTTTGACAACAAGGACCACGTGGGCGTCTGTGGTTTCTTCCCGGGCTCAGCCGTCTCCAGGGCAAGCGGGTGTGGCGGGCGTCCCCCCAGGCTCTCCCCTCTGCTGGGCCTTTGCCATCCAGAGGGGCCACTCACCTGCCCACGGCGCCCCGCCCTGTGGTTCCTCCGTGGCTGCCAGCAGTGGCCACGGGATGAGTGGAAGGCAGGGTGATCGGAGACAGAACCGGGCCCTGGGCCGCCCGGGGTGCCTGGGCCCATGGCTCCGGCTTTGAAGGGGTTTCAGCGAATTAGTGGCGTTGAGAGAAAATTCTTTTTAATCATTTCCTCCTTTTTTTCTGGTTGGCTCCGTGCATTTTTCCAGAAGGCAAGGGCCAGGACTTTATGGAAACCAAATGATATGTTATTCGAGAGAAAGGGAAGATAATTGATTCCGAATATCAATTCATCTCCTCTCTGTGGTTTAGTCGAGAGGGTGCCCCACCCCCGTCGTCCTTGGGATCCAAAGGAGGTTTGTTACTTCAGGCTGACGCTAATTCGTCAAGTCATGTAGCCTCAGAAACCACCTTTCTTTCTTTTTAAAAAAAAGATAGTTTTATGGATGTCAGCGAGGAAGGGAGAGGGAGAGAGACAGAAGCATCAAAGAGGAGAGAGGACCATGGGTCGGCGGCCTCCTGCACGCCCCCTTCCTGGGGGTGGAGCCCTCAACCCGGGCCTGGGCCCTGACCGGGCCCGGAACCCTGTCCTCCTGGTTCCTAGGGCGACTCTCCGCCCTCAGCCACGCCGTCCGGGCTGTTCTGCTGTGGTTGTTTTCGTACTGACAGTTTTTGTTCCACGTAAATAAAAATAAAGCTGCTTTTATTGGTGCTTTACATAAGGTCAAGAAAGCACCCGTTTTCCATGTTAGGAAATATTGCTGTTTTTATGCCCCAGGTGGCCCCTGTTGAGATGAGAAAACCTCATCTAATTATACACCAGATCCCTGTCCAGTGCCACTCATGGCAAGATGTGCTTTTGTGTGGGGCTGGGACTTCCAGAAGCATTTCTGTGCCCCAAAGCCAGAGAGCGGAGAGTGGGGGGTGCCCTCTGAAGGCGAAGCTTTCCTTTCACGTGTGTGTTTGCATTTTTTACCGAAACAGCCCCTGCACCCACTTCCCTTCATCGGCAGCCTTCCTGGCCATGTGCTGGCGTTAAGAGAAGCTCGACGCAAACCACGTCTATTTGTTCGTAGATGAAGGTTATTTTATGGTCAATTGCCAGCTCACGGACTCCCTGGATACGAATTCCCAACGACTCTTTTCATCTAAATCAAGACCAGGAGACTCGCGGATGCGCTTGAACTTGCTGGTAAAACACACACACACACACACACACACACACAAAATGACTCTGCACTTAAGCTGGAGGCTGGGGAGACCTCGCTCCGCTCAGGTCTCCGGGAGCCGGCGGAGGGGATGGTGTGGCTGGCGATTTAAGTGCTTTCGACACATCTTCCTTCTGGTTTTCATTCCGGTCTCTCTTTTCGGAGTTCAAAGACTCCCTGGCCGCCCTGGAAGTGCCGTGATATATGGCTGTCTCTGCGTCGGCCTCTCTCCGCTCTGACAGCCATCAGACCGCATTCCTCAGCGTGATGTGGCCGGACGCGCTCATGCTGGGGCTTGAAGGGCTTTCTCGTGAACCGGGAGCCGAGCTGTGGCTCTCAGCTCCCCCACGTGGGGAGAAGGGGGAGGGGTGTCTGCAGATGAGTCAGTTTTCCCGGTCTTTCTCTTGGTGCTCAGCGTTGTTTAATTTAATATCCTTCACCCTCTCTTCTCCATCGTTGGCCCAAAGCATTGCATTGGAGTAGATCTCTCTATATAAAAGGCCACGATGCAAAGTGTCCACACGGGAGTTTGACCCGGAGACCGGGCGTCCCATCGCTTGCTATGACGTGCGCTGACCACCAGGGGGCGGCGTGGAGTGAAGGAAGGCCCCGCTCGGCTCTGGTCACCGGCCAGGCCCAGGGACCCCCCCCAGAGCACGGATTGTGTGCACCGGGCCTCTAGGAGAACATAAAAGCGTTATCCACGGAAAGGCTGGCCTAGCCCCGTGGTCGGCAAACTCCTCCATCACCAGAGCCAAACAGCAACAGCACAGCGATGGACATGTCTTTGGAGAGCCACATTTTTTAAACTTAAACGTCTTCTAACGCCACTTCTTTAAAACAGACTTGCCCAGGCCGTGGTATTCTGTGGAAGAGCCACACTCAGGGGGCCCAAGAGCTGCCTGTGGCTCGCGAGCCACGGTTTGCCGACCCCTGGCCCAGCCGATCATCAGCCGTGGCCTGCGACGTCGCTGCTTAGCCTGTCGGTGTTCAGTCTGGGGAAAACAGCTACAGCTTCACTTTAGCGCTTCGGGTGCCATTCCCTCCGGCTCCGATTGTGCTGTTATGTTTTGTTTCTAGCTTTGCGCGATTACAGCCCCTGCAAAACAAAAAAAACAACAAAAAAACCGCAGTGAATCCAAACTGAGATGCTGGCCTGGCTTCTGATTTTGTACGTGTTGCTAGGCATCCCAGGTCGTGCTTTTGCATGGCTGTTCGGTTGATGTCTCGAAGAGGTTGTGGGAATATCTGTTTGTTGGTTTCTTTGTGGGTTTTTGTTTTTTCCCCCCAAAACCCAAGAGGGCCCCATCTTGCTCACCCTTCCCGAGAGTCTCCGTGGTTCCCTGGTCCGAGATATCTCCAACCTGAGGAGTCAGCTCGCGGCCTTTGCTTTCGCCTCTGAGGATGCTGTGGGTGTGCATGGGAGATTGTCCCGAAAACTTGCGAGAAAACTAATTTCTTTCTACGGGAAACGGAAATGCTCTTTTTCGCAGAGGGAATCCTAAGGACCTTTGTCGTTCTCCCCCTCCCCGCTTCTTCTTCTCCTCTCCTGTGGAAATTGGGCAACCGGACCCCAGCAAAGCGATGACTTTATCCCAGAAGCCAGTTCTTCCACTGTGACATATAGTTTATGCACTTGATTTAATCTTATTCTTAAAGCTAAAGGCCCAGTGCACGAGATTTGTGAGCTTGGGGGGAGGATCCCTCAGCCCGGCCGCAGTCCGGGACCCCCCGAGGGGATCGGGCCTAAGCCGGCAGTCAGACATCCCTCTCACAGTCCAGGGCGCTTGCAGTCGGGACCCCTCGCGCCTTACCGCCCGCCTACAGTGGAGGCGGGAGAGGCTCCCGCCACCGCCACCATTGCACTCACCAGCCACGAGCCCGGCTTCTGGCTGAGCGGTGCTCCCCCTATGGGAGTGCACTGACCACCAGGGGCAGCTCCCGTGTTGAATGTCTGCCCTCTGGTGGTCAGTGCACGTCATAGCGACCGGTCGTTCTGCTGTTGGGTTGATTTGCATATTAGCCTTTGATTAGAGAGGATAATCTTTTTCTTTTCATACAAGTAATATTTGCTGTAGAAATGGTTTTAAAAAAGACCCTAATGGTATAATGAAGAAAATAAAATCCAAACTTCCACTTCTCACATGCTAAACTTTTGGTGGATTGTTTCCATCTGGTAATTTTTTTTTTTTTACTAAAAAAAAAAAATATATATATATATATATAAAGGACAGAATACAAAATACAGTAGCAATTCACCTCAATTAAGTAAAAAAAATATATATTTTATTTAATTGAGATGAATACTACTGTATTTTGTATTCTGTCCTTTTCACTTAACAAAATACAGTAAGTCTTTCCATGTGCTATTCACATGACTTACTAGTGAACCTTTTCACGGCTGCATGCTATTCTGCCATGTGCTGACCATATTGCCCAGCTGCTCGGCCACTGTTGGCCGTACAGGCTGAATCTCACTTTCACTTCAGCTTGTGAATCAATACGTAACGGCTGCCTCGGGGACCGAATCACTGTGCGTTTTATCTCCGTGCCTCCCTTGTGCAGGAGGCTGCGTGCCCTGGGCTGAGGGTCCAGGCGGTAACTATCTGGGGCCAGATGGTCTCTTACAACCACTCAGCCCTTCCCTTGCAGAAAGAGAGCGGCCACAGACACACGCAAACAAATGGGCATGGCTGGGTTTCAATAAACCTTTATTAGCTACAGACACACGCAAACAAATGGGCATAGCCTGGTTTCAACAAAACTTTATTCACTCAAACAGGAGGAAAGGACTGTAGTTTGCCCATTTCTGCTCTAATGCATACGATTTGATGCTTACAGCTCTCAACATCAAAACCTTTTTAAAAACGAGGCGGGTCATTAGTTATAAATCAACTAGAGGCCCGTTGCAGGAAGATTCCTGCAAGAATAGGTCTTCCTGCGGCCGTCTCCGCCGCCCCGCCTGCTTCTCCACAGCTTCGCTCCCTTCTGCAGCGCTTGGCATCCTTCTAGCTCTCTTCAGTCTCCACTCTGCGCCTGGGCATGCAAATTAACCGCCATCTTGGTTGGGTTAATTTGCATACTCGCTCCTGATTGGCTGGTGGGTGTGGTAGAGGTACGGTCAATTTGCATGTTTCTCTTTTCTTAGCTAGGATGGCGTTGTTCTCTCCCATTGAGTCCTTTACAGTTAACATGGAGGCCCAAGCCAGCTCCCTGGCAGCCTGGAGAGCTTGCGTCCAGGATGCCGTGGTGGCTCCCTGCCGGTGGCGCCTGGCAGGTGGGATGGGCTGTCTCCAGGTCTCCAGAGGGCACAGCCCCAGGATGGACGCATCGGCTGGCCTGCTGCTACCTGTGACCTGCCTGTCATGCTGTTTCCATGGCAATTGCCCATGCCAACTCTGTTGACAGAGGGACTCACAGGCCTTGCCTGTGGTTGTCCCTGCATCTGCCAGACCATGACCGGCTCCGGCCTCCGCCAGGGACCAGCTGCGCAGCCGAGGGACAGGAAAGCGTGGCGAAGCCCTCCACGTCTCCCCAACCCGGGTCCTCGAGAGTCTGCCGTGAGCACGTGGGCTCTTCCTCCATCCTCGGTCAGTGCCGTCCCCCGTAGCTGAGCGCAGCGGGCGCCCCGAAGGGCGAGGGCGCTCCCAGGCTTCTTCCCGGGCGCGTGCGCAGCTGTGGGAGCGTTCGGGAGGAGCGCGGAGTCCTGGGCCCCAGGTTCCCGTGGCGGAGAAGCACAGGGTCTTCCTTCCGAGGCAGGAGGACGTGTTTGTGTGGCCGTGCTGGCCCTCAGGGTGGAGCGCTTCCTGAAATGTCGGGGGTCGTCCCCACACCCGGCGCTGCTCGACCAAACCGGGTTTCCTGCTGTCACTCGAGATGTGATCTCTAACTTCTCAGCCTGAATCGGGTTCTCTGACTCGAACTTCAACTTATTTATAATTTTTTAAAATATATTTTTATTGATGTCGGAGAGGAAGGGAGCGGGAGAGATAGAAACATCCACGACGAGAGAGAATCATGGATCAGCTGCCTCCTGCACGCCCCCCACTGGGATCGAACCCAGAACCCGGGCCTGGGCCCTGACTGGGAATCGAACCGCGACCCCCGGGTTCCTAGGCCGATGCGCAACCACGGAGCCGCACGGGTCGGGGGAGGTTGCCGTCTCTAGAGGCTGGGCCCACCAGGCCCCTCTCCCTCACCGCCAGCCTAAACCTGAGGACGCGGCGTCCTTGTCTCAGAGGCGGACTCCACCGTGATGAGATGGGCCGGGCCAGGTGGCGAGGGGAGCGCACACCGAGGGAGGCTCTCGCCCAGCCCAGAGGCTGCCGTGGCTCCTTCTCACGGAGAGGCTGGCGCCACGGCCATGTTCCCGGCACGGGTGGGTCCAGGGCTCCCAGGTGCCCAGGGCTCATGGCCCCGCAGGGGGCCGCTTGCCACCGACTCGCCCGGCGGCCAGACTCCCCTGAGGGATCGCTTGCCCCCAGGCCAGCCTTTCTGCCCGTCACGCTCCTTGCCGCCTTAGCGGATGCGTCCCTAAGTGTGTAAAAGTGCGCACGTGAGGCACACGTGAGACGCACGCGTGACGCCCTGACCCCGCTTCCTGTGTTGTGTTAAATGCCCTGAAGACCAAAACGCCACGTCACGCTGGCGTGGCAAACATCTATTGAGCGCCTACTGTGTCCCAGGCTCTGTCCCGGGTGCTGAAATGGCCGTCATGCCGGTGGGCACTCAGCTACCGGCTGCGGAGAGAATCGGTCGGGCCCACTCAGCCCGGAGCGACGGGGGCCGCCTGTGACCCGGGGAAGAGGTCCTCACACACGTTCTCGTCTTCCTGAGGTGCCGGGGAGTCGCGTCGGCCCTGATCCCCGGGGTGTCACAGGGAAAAGGCAGGAGGAGAGCTGCCGGCCCCTCCCTGGGCACGAGGCCCGTCGCTGGGGAGGCCGAGGCCATGCTGCTCCCAGAGGTGCACATCTCCGAGTCCGTCTGACACTTGGGGTCCCAGGGATTTCCAAAAGCCTGACCTTAAACTGTAGGGACACTGAGTCTATGCCCCCCCCCCACGTTAATTTTCTTACGTTCGTTTTTTCTTAATGTATTTCTTGCTCTCTGGAAGGAACTCGCTTATTTATTTATGGGTTTTTGTTTTTGTTGTGATTCCTGCGAGATCCCAGCACTCAGAGCAGCGTCTGGCACGGAAAACGACCTCAGATGTTTGGTGTGTGAATGGGTGGGCTCCCGGCCGATCGGCGTTTTTCTCACTATTTAGTTTTCCCTCCTCTGGATCCCAGTTGCCCCGAATATTACATAGTACGTTCTTCTCGTTTAGGATGCACTGTTTAAAATGGGCAATTTAGCCCAACCGGCCTGGCCCAGGGGCTGAGCGTCGACCTATGAACCAGGAGGTCAGGGTTCGATTCCCGGTCAGGGCCCAGGCCCGGGCCGTGGGCTGGATGCCCCGTGTGGGGCGTGCAGGAGGCAGCCGGTCCACGATTCTCTCTCATCCTTGATGTTTCTATCTCGCTCTCCCTCGCCCTTCCTCTCTCTGTAATCAACAGAAAAACAGCAACACCTGTATTTTTTTAAATTGGCAATTTAAATCCTACCGCACTGCAAAATCGTCAAGGCCCGCGACCACGCCTTTGACCACGTCTTGTGCTTCTCCCGAGGCTCACCTCCCCAGCTCAGGTCCGACCGTCCAGCGAGGGCGGGGCAGGTGGAGATTCAGGCAAGACCCTTCCCTCCTGCGACCTCAGTCCCTGAAGAGCGCGAAGGCCGCGGCGAGGTGTCAGTCCCGTTTCCAGGATGAGCTCGCCCGCTTCCGGGGTCGGTCCGCGTCTCCGGGCAGCGGCTCCGGCCTGTGGCTTCGTGTGCGACCCGACGGTGTCGTTGGATGGCCGGCTGTGGGTGTGGCTCGGCGCTGAGGTTTTCTGCGGGGTCCGCCCTGGGGAAATGCACGAAGGGGTTAGAGGTGTATATTTTTAAGGAAACCACGCACCCAACACGACGCAGGGAAGTTTAAGGTAGACGTTGGGGGCTCCACCCGCCCAGGCCGAGCAGAGACGCGAGCGAGCGGCCGAGAGAAAGGGCTGGTGGACACACTGGAGGCGGGACCCCGGGCAGAGCCGCCGGGAGGCGCGTCCTGGGGGCCGCGCGTGAGGAAACCATCAACACTGAGACGACGCCTTAGTAACCAGGTTCCCGGGACCGTTTGCTCGCTCTCTCTGCTCGCCGTGTGTGTGGCTGTCAGGTGCAGAGCCCGTGCCACTGTGCGGGCCCGGAAGCCGCGTGGTTCCCAACGGCTGGGCCGTCAGGGGACCCGGATGGTCAGCTGTGGTTCAGGGCCCCAGGGACTCCCTCTCCGGAGACGCGTCCTCCAGAGCGAGAGCCGGGCAGGCTCACGACAGCCACCGCTATTTCGGGCGAGCTCCCTGCGTTTCTGAGGAGCTCAGAAAACTGTCAAAATGGTTTCGCAGCCGTGGCCAAAGGTCGCTGGACTAATTTTAGACTCTCAGGGAAGTCGGAAATCGAACAGTGAGCCCGTGTGGGCCCGGTTCTCCCGGCATCACGGCGCTGTGGAGGGTGCACAGCCGGTGATTAACGGCGCCCTGGCTGGTCGCAATCGCACCGAGTCCCCCCACGTCCGTGACCCCCTCAGCCCCCCCCTGCCCCGGCTGTCAGCTCCTCGGGCTTGTCTTCCCCACGCTGACGCTTTTAAGATGATGGATCATCTCTGTGTGGGCCACGCCTCGCTTTTGACTCGTGTGGTGGTTTCTCGTGATTGGCATGAGGTCCCGAGACTCGCGAGCACCGGAGGAAGCGGCGTGGACCCTCCTCCTCGATCGGGGCGCCTGCCCGACGGACCTCGTCGCCTTCCTCGCTTGGCTAAGGCGTCTGCTCCTTTCTGCGTATCCTTCCCTGTACTCAGTGCCTCGGGGAGATACTTGTAGACGAAGTAACTTTGTTTCTGCTCTAACCTTCACCTCTGATTGTAGCATCCATCAGTGTCCCTTGTCTGCAACAGTTACTGCTCTGCGCTTCGCCTGCTACTATTGTCTTAGGTTTATCTTGTTGTTGGAAGTATTACAGGCGTCCCCTCTTTACCCCACTGACCCCTTCACCCTCCCCTACCCCTCCCCAGGCCTTCCCTGCTCTAGGGTCTGTGCCCATGGGTCGTGCACACAAGGTCTTTGGTTTATCTCTTGCCACGCCCCCCCCCCCACCCCTCTGACATCTGCCGGTCTGTCACGCTTCCATGTCTCTGCTTCTAGTTTGTCAGTGTATTTTGTTCATGAGGTTCCACCGATGAGTGCGATCCTGTGACATTTGCCTGGTTTCACCACTGGCGGCCCGGAGCACGGATTCGTGCTCATTAAAATTAATCAGAAGAAATACTTTAATGTCGCTGTTCGCCCTTTCTCTATAACAGAGTGTCAACCAACGTCACCATTGACAACCCCAGATCGAAACACATGCGTGCGACTGGCGCCAGCGAGAGCTTTATATGCGCATGCGCGAGTCACCTTAGCCTTTTACAGACATAGAACAAACCTGCTTAAGTAGACCTGCTTTCCGATGTGGGTAAACTTTTCCCAGCCCAGTGAAGCACCCCAACTTCTCTCTCAGGTAATTGTCAGCCACACAGCAGTAAACATCAACACGAAGCAGATTATTGTTGTAGATCACGCAGGGAGAGCAAAGGGGGAAATATTTAACTGCAGCAGTGTCTGATTATATTCTGTGCAGTGAGAAAGCCTGACGTCATTTTCAAGGTCCACCATTTCTTACATCTCTTCAGTCGGGTCAAGTTTCTAAACTTTCTAAATCTCCATTTTCCGGCTAATGAAAAGAAAATAGGATTCCACCGAGTCTCCCATCTGCCTACTCCAGGACTTCTGTGAGGATTAAATGAGATGAGGCACGGGAAAACGCTTCACAGGCATTTGGTTAAAGCGTGAAATGTTTGCACCTGGCTATAAAGCAAGTCGTGTTCCTGGGCTGAAGAAACTGCAAGGAGGCTAGTCGTTGCTAGGGAGGGGAAGCCGGGCGTTGCTACGTGACATCATTACCCGGCGCCCACAGCCACCATTTCCAGGCTGGGCTGGGCTGGGCTGGGGGCCGCATTTTGTGCTGTGGGGTCTCGGCAGCATCGGCTGTGGTTTGGTGGGGTGTCGCTCTGGGGTGGTGGTGGGGCCTGTGTCCGACTTGGGAGAAGCCGAGTATCGCTTCATCGGTGCCAGGTCCGCAGTGCGTTTCTTTGTAAATGGCCAGCGCGCCATGTTGAGCAGCTGCTCCCTGGTGGTCAGTGCGCATCATAGCGACCGGTCGGACGGCCGGTGGGACACTTAGCATCTTAGCCTTTAATATACAGAGATGAGGTTCCTGGCTCTCTTTCCTTCTACATCCATTAACTGGAATTTTACTCTAAGGAAGAGCCGTCTGCCTCCCGTTAATTAATACATGCATGCACATCGATTAATGCATTCGTTAATCAGTTAGTTAGCATAAAGGAGTCCATCTGCACTGGGGCTGTGTGCTCTGCTCGGCGGGCGAGAGCGGGTGCTGTCAGAGTTATTCCGTGGCTCCAGCTCCACCCCCGGCGCGCCTCACCCTCTGGCGCCACGCAAGGCTCCCAGCTCAGGTCGTGCCCCCTGCCTGGGCCCCGGAGTCACGGAGCAACTTTTTAAAAAGAGTTTTTAAATATTTCTATTGATGTCAGAGAAGAAGGGAGAGGGAGAGAGAGAAACATCCATGATGAGAGAGTCATGGACCGGCTGCCTCCTGCACACCCCCCACTGGGGCTGGAGCCCACAACCCGGGCCTGTGCCCTGACCGGGAATCGAACCCTGACCTCCCGGTTCCCAGGTCAATGCTCAGCCACGGAGCCCGCCGGCCGGGCCTCGGAGCGACTTCTAGGTGGGAGTGACTGTGGACGCCAGCCGTTGTCTCAGCCTTGAGGGTCGGGTCCCGTGTTAGAAACCAGGGGGCCCCCAGGAGACCAGGTGGCGATCACGCAGGCTGAAATCTGTGCGGTGCGATGACGCGTGGCGATGACGTGTGCCAAACCCGGACCTGCGGGCTCCGTGGGGGGTGTGTGGGCGGGGCTCCGTACGTGGGGGGGTTGTGGGCGGGGGGCTCTATGGGGGAGGGCTCCATACGTGGGGGGGGTGGGCGGGGGGGGGGGGCTCCGTGTGGGGGGCGGGGCTCCGTGTGGGGGGCGGGGCTCCGTGTGGGGGGCGGGGCTCCGTGTGGGGGGCGGGGCTCCGTACGTGGGGGGCGTGGGCGGGGGGGGGGTCCGTACGTGCGGGGTGTGGGGGCGCTCCGTGTGGGGGGTGTGGGCGCAGACGGCCGGTTCACCCCCGGTCACGCAGACGGAGCTGAGTTATGCCGAGTGACCCTTCCCCCGGGAGCTGCAGTGCCGGTGCAGCCGCGGCCTCCATCAGGCCACCGTGCTGCTGTGCCACGTGCCGACGGCCCCGCTCTCTGCTCCCCAGGCCCCGGGCTCCCGGATGAAATCTCCTTCCTTCTCATTGCAGGTCAAGGCCGGGCGGGGTCCTGGTGGGGAGCACGCCCCCGCCCCCACCCCCGCAGCGGGCGGGGTCTCTCCCGGGCCTTCCCGGTGCCGCCCCCGCAGACGCCCTGGGCTCACGTTGGTCCCCGAGGAGAGAGGGAGCCGCCCGTGATCTGGGTCCACGCCGCTCGGCACCGCCCGCCCGAGTGGCCGTCTTGAATTGATTGCCCCCGCGACACGCGTCCCGGCTCCGCCCGCAGGCCCGCCGCCAGCAGATGGCTCCAAACGAGGTCATTGTTTTGACAGTTTCACAAAAGAAGCCCGAGCAGCTGACCGGGCCCTGCCGCGTGGGGATCGTCTGGGACGGTTGGGAGATGAGAAATGATGGGACCGACACGTGGGGGGATGTGAGAGGCCACTCGGTGCGCTGGTTTCTCTTTTCCCCACGACACTCAGACCCAGGCACCCGGAGCCAGGCCGGGGGCGGGGTGTGGCTCCCTCCCAGCCTGAACCGGGCCTGGGGTGCCCGCACGGCCTGGGGTGCCCGCAGGGCCTGGGGTGTCCGCACGGCCTGGGGTGTCCGCACGGCCTGGGGTGCCGGCACGGCCTGGGGTGCCCGCACGGCCTGGGGTGCCCGCAGGGCCTGGGGTGCCGGCACGGCCTGGGGTGCCCACAGGGCCTGGGGTGCCCGCAGGGCCTGGGGTGTCTGCAGGGCCTGGGGTGTCTGCAGGGCCTGGGGTGCCCGCAGGGCCTGGGGTGCCCGCAGGGCCTGGGGTGTCTGCAGGGCCTGGGGTGTCTGCAGGGCCTGGGTGGTGGGGACGTCTGATCAGGGGAAGACGGTGATCTCTAGCCTCAGTGACGGCCGCGCCCGGGAGAGGCCTGCTGGCGCCCGAGGCGGACATTCGGGGATTCTGTGGTTCGTGCCGGCTCCGGGCGGGGGTGGGCAGCAGGTCACGTGACCCCGCAGCACCTCGAAAGTCGGGGAAGCAGCGGGCCCGCGGGGCGCTCTTACCATCTGGTTGGCAGCGGGCGGGCGTCTGTCTTCCCTCCCGGGTGACTCCTGGGGGACGACCCCTGGGTCTTGGCTTCGGGGAGGGCGCCCGCGCTCGACGCCGGACACGGACCGACGGCTCCGAGGTCACAGCTCGTTTCGAAGGAGGCTCTTGGGGGGGGGAGGGCGCAGCTCTGTGTGATCGTCAGGGGGGGGGGGGCGGCCCGTTTTGATGGGGGAGCAGCCTGGTTTCTACCTGCGGCCCCAGAAATCCTGCCGGGATTTGCACTGGTTTCCCACGGCCGCCAGGTCAGCCCGCTCACAGGGCTCACCCGTCGGGGATTCACTCAGGAGGCGAGAGGCAGGGGCAGAGACGGGGCCTCTGGGGCCCTGGACGGGAGGGGGCTGTCCTCGCCTCTTCTTCTCGCTGCAGCGTCCTGGCTGGCTCTGGTTCCTTTTTCCGTGGACGAGACAATCCTCCCCACGAACCAGGCCTTTTCCTCCACCCCCTGCCGCCCGCCCGGAGCACACTCAGCCACTAGACATGTTCCCAGACGATGCCTGGTGAAACCTTGATTATCAGCCACTCACAGGTCCGCAGGGTCCCCAGCACAGCACCGAGCCCGGTCGGGAGAGCCAGCCTCCCAGCCGCCCGGCCGGCGGCCGAATGAGACTTCTCCGATTCGGAAACCGTGGGAGTCCGACGCCGTTTTCTGGAACCTGCAGCACCTAGCTGGTATGGAGCACGTCTCCGTGCCTTCGACATGCCCTTCCGCCCAGCCGATGCCTGGCGCTTAGCCTCCGGGGTGGGCCCCGATATCGCCTGGGCTTATTCACACTCACTGACGCGTAGCATTAGCCAAGGTAACTGTCAAGCGGTATTTTTAAAAAACAGATTTTTATTGATGACAGAGAGGGAGGGAGAGGGAGAGAGACAGAAACATCCGTGATGAGAGAGAACCACGGATCGGCCGCCTCCTGCACGCGCCCCCCACCCCCCCGGGGATGGAGCCCGCCACCCGGGCCTGTGCCCTGACCGGGGATCGAACCACAGCCCCCTGGTTCCCAGGCCGGCGCTCACCACGGAGCACGGCCGGGTGTGCGGCCCCTTCTCGGTGGCCCCCAGGGGCAGCTGAGTCAGGGCCCACGGCCGCAGGCGTGTACAGAGCCTGGTGATCTGAGCATGCTCGGTTCTAGCATTAAGTAAAACCCTCTGAAACCAAGACCAACATTGCTATAACACACGGCGCAAAGAAAAGAAAAAAAAAAAAAAGGAAGGAAAAGGTTACTGAAGCTGAGAAAGTGGGTCAGCGTTCTGCGAGACTCAGCGGAACGCGGGCTCGGGCAGAGCGTGCTGCCTTCTGCGTCCGTACGAAGGAGGCGTCAGGCCGGGGGTCCCCGGGTGTCTTTCTCCCTGACAGAGCTGTCCTGTGCCGGCGCCTTCCTGCACGGCGACCTTCACGGCGCTGGACACAAGAAGGTCATTGGGACAGAAATAGAAGAGGCCACCCCTCCTTCCTCCCGGGCCCCCTCCGAGCTGGCTATTTATAGCTCCTGCCGCCAGCCTGCCCTGCCTGTCCTCTCCCGACGGGTTTCTCTCTTCCCTGTCCCTCTGCTGCCTCACCCGCCAGGGTCCCTGGCTCCGGCGGAGGGCTTCTGCGTGACCATGAGCTCAGCATCAGAGAGAGAGGATGGTGCGAGCAAGGACATGCTCTTCTCCGAGTTTGTAAGGATGCCACCTGGTCCTGGCAGGTGTGGCTCGGTGCACAGAGCACCGTCCTGCTACCAAAGGGTCCTGAGGGAGAAGGGGCTCGCCCAAAGGCACACGCCCACCCATGCCAGGCCGGGACTCCAGGGAGTCTCTCAATTCCTAAAAATACGTTTTTATTGCTTTCAGAGGGAGGAAGGGCGAGGGAGAGAGATAGAAACATCCACGGTGAGAGAGGATCATGGGTCAACTGCCTCCTGCATGGCCCCTACTGGGCATCGAACTGCCTACCCCGGGCCTGTGCCCTCGGCCAGAATCGAACCGTGACGGCCTGGGCCGATGCTCAACCCCTGAGCCACGCCGGCCGGGCGACTCCTTCCTTCTTTTTATCACCGTTTATTGGACCACGTTCCCAAGCGAGCACTCGCTCCTCGGTCACTCCCTCTCACTGTTCGCCCATCAGGAACATGGGGCCCCTTGGCCAACGCTGTCCATTGCTTTAGGCCCGTGGTCGGCAAACCGCGGCTCGCGAGCCATGGGCGGCTCTTGGGCCCCTGGAGTGTGGCTCTTCCACAAAATGCCACGGCCTGGGCGAGTCTATTTTGAAGAAGTGGCGTTAGAAAAAGTTTAAGTTAAAAAAATGTGGCTCTCCAAAGAAATTTCCATCGTTGTCCTGTTGGTATTTGGCTCTGTTGACGAATGAGTTTGCTGACCCCCTACTGGGGATCAAGCCTGCAACCTGGGCGTGTGCCCTGATGAAGAATTGCACCGTGACCTCCTGGTTCCTCGGTCGATCCTCAACCACTGAGCCACACTGGCCAGCTCTTTCTCTTCTCTCCTCTCCTCCCCTCCCCTCCCCTCCCCTCCCCTCCCCTCTCCTCCCCTCCTCTCCTCTCTCTTGTCTCTCTTCTCTTCTCTGGACAGTAACCACGGCGGGGGCACGCGCAGGTCCAGCCCTAACCCAGCGTGCACCCTAGACAGCCAGCGCCGAGACAGCGTTCCCTTTGTGTCCACAGAACTCTGCGCACACAGAGGCGCTGCGCTGCGCGTCCTGCTTGTGAAATGCGCGGTGGGACGGGGCCTGCTGGGGACGGGAGGGGGGCCCGATTTCCAAACGTGCACCTGGCACGCGACGGCAGTTGCGAAAGTGCCGGCCCCGCCGGGAAGCGGCTCTGCAACCTTCCCCAGCCGGCCCGGCGTCTCGCATTCCAGCTGGGAACGCTCCCCACGGTTGCGACACATCTCCGTGTAGCGGGCGCTCCGTGTCAGGGTGAGTCACGTCGGAGCAGCTGGGGAAACGGCACAGAGGTGGGGGGGGGGGGACCCCGTCACGTGAGAGTCACAATCTCACTGGGAAAAGCCCCTCGCGCCCCCCCCTGCTTCCGCGGGAGAGCCTCCCCGCACTTCACGTTCACTCATTTTAATCCTCGCCAGAGGGTAGCCCCATTCGTCTTTAGAGAGAGAGGGAAAGAGAGAGGGAAAGAGAGAGAGAAGCACTGGTGTGAGGAGACACATCGCTGGTCTGCCTCCTGCAGGCGCCGGGGGGAGCGTGCAAAATGAGGTCCGTGCCCTTGACCGGAATCGAACCCGGGACCCTTCGGTCCGCAGGCCGGCGCTCTATCCCCCGCGCCACACCATTCCAGGGCCTTCCTGGCTCTTTATCGATGCGATCCGCTCCGTGTCGGGGCCTCGCTGGCCGTGGGCGTGCCGGCCAGTGCTTCGCTCTCTCTCGGTCCCTCGGGCTACGTGAGGAGCACCCGGGCCTGGGTTTGAGAAGGTGGACACCGCCCCGGACCCCCACGCGCGCTGATCTGACCGTCCGGGGGCCCCGAGGCGCCTGGGAACGCCACGACGGGAAGCAGACGCAGCCTCAGAAGCAACGCCGGAGCCCGCGCTCTGGATGTGACCGCGTTTCAAGGGTACGGGGTGAGACCGAGCAGCTGGGGAACACTTGTTTATCTGCTGCGCCGTGTTGGGCCCCCGTAAATGTTTAGAACACGCCCTGGTGTGCGCCCTTACCAGGGAACTGGCGCTACGGAAGGAAACCCATTAGGTCCTCGGCCCAGCGGAGTCTGTGGTATCAAAGGGTTACGGGCCACATGTTAACCCGGGGAACATATGATCACATAACGGTTATGGCCGTCGTTCAGAAGCTGTTAACTTTGTGTGCAACTTTATGTGACATGTTCTGGTGAGGCATACCCGGGGGCCTGGAAGCGGGGCCCATCAGAGGGCCGTGGGTTACCGGTGGAAACGGCTTCAGTCACAGACGTCAACCCCGAGAACAGAGGCCGCCGGCCTCATCGGCGTTCCGCGGCGGAAACGGCCGGTTGTCCGCTCCTCATCTCGTGGAAACCCTGGCTGAGGCCGGGCTAAGTTTTGCACCAAGAAAATGTATCCACTAGGCTCCCTCCCCGCCGCCCACGGGGATGCCTGAAAGGCGACGCTGACGGCACAGAACCGGCAACAGCGGCCGCGTGCGGGGCCCACGGATACCGAGACGAGCCATTCCTGAGTGGCTTCGTGTTCTCGGCAGCGCCTGGGCCAGAGCAGCCTTCGGTGTGCAAACAGGCATGGACCGGAAAGCTAGTACCCGTTTCTGTGGATTCCCTGACACTTTGGAAACGGACTGTCCGCTCATAAACACCGACCTGATAGTCACCCCAAGGGTGTCTGTGCTCTGGGGGCGGGGAGGCACACTGTGGATCTGGCAGCCTGTGCTCAGAGGCCCAGTAACTGGTCCCGACACCAGGGAGCAGGGGCCATGAGATAGGAACCCGACTCTACGGACTCACCCCTGGAGGTTCTGAGGTGAGTGGCCACACCTGTTACGTTTCCCGGGTTCCGCCGGGGTCGGGGACGCAGCCCCGACCTGTGTCCCCGCTGGGCACGCGCTCCCGGCTGCAGGGCGATCGCGCCTGCGCCGTCCTTCCCACCAGAGGGGCCCTGGGCCTCCCTCCTCGTCTCCCCGGAAGGTGCGTGGCTCCCGGAAAGGAACGCGGGCTGGAGGGAGCGGCTGTCCTTGGGACTCTGAGCCACAGAAGGAATGTTCTGCTTCACGCTTTTTTCTGTGCCCAAGCCATTCCCAAATGCCCCTCGGTTAGGAGGAACCCGGTCCCCCCGGCTGGTGTGTCTGCACCCTTTTAGCAGAAGGCTGGGCCGAGGGGGGCGCACGGCCTCGCGGGGGGAAGCGTGACCGTGAGGCCGCCCACAGGGGAAGTGGCCCGGCTCCGTCTCCCACGGGAGGGATCTGGGGAAGCCGCACACGATCTGAGGCTCAGTTTTCTTACCTTGGAAACGAGAGAGGGTAATTCGACGCTCGCAGGGCCATTGTGGGGTTGCAGGAGGGCCGTGGGGGGGGTGTGGGGGGGTGTGGAGCGTCGAGGGGACACTCGCTGGTGCTGCTGTCGGAGGCCACGGGGAGGGGCGGAGGCCACGGGGAGGGGCGGAGGCCACGGGGCGGGGTGGAGGCCACGGGGAGGGGTTGAGGCCACGGGGAGGGGTTGAGGCCACGGGGCGGGCGGAGGCCGCGGGGAGGGGCGGAGGGCACGGGGCGGGCGGAGGCCACGGGGCGGGGCGGAGGGCACGGGGCGGGGCGGAGGGCACTGGGAGACAGGGATGGGCCCGGAGAAGGGAAGGGAGCTAGACGCCCGCCCCTCCCGCTCTGCCAGGTGCGCAGCCCCCAGGAGACCCGGGGAGGACCACCCTTCCCCACGGGCCTGCGCTTTGGCCTGAGTGTTTTCTTTGGTCTCCAGACTAATTTTCACTGGTGTGTACCCGATTTATTTATTCATGTATTTACTTATTTATTTTCTTACTTATTTCTATTGATGTCAGAGAGGAAGGGAGAGGGAGAGAGAGAAACATCCACGATGAGAGAGAATCATGGATCGGCTGCCTCCTGCACGCCCCCCACTGGGTAGGGATTGAGCCCGCAACCTGGGCCTGTGCCCTGACTGGACTCCAACCCGGGACCCTTCAGCCCGCAGGCCGACGCTCTCTCCCCAGAGCCACACCAGCCAGGGCTGTGCCCGATTTCTTTAAGGGTCCTGAGTATTCTCATTTTTAAAAGCCCATTCTAGCCCGGCTGGTGTGGCTCAGGGGTTGAGCATCGACCTATGAACCAGGAGGTCAGAGTTCAATTCCCAGCCAGGGCACGGGACCGGGTTGTGGGCTCCGTCCCCAGTGTGGGGCGTGCAGGAGGCAGCCGGTCCGTGATTCTCTCTCATCGTTGATGTTTCTCTCTCTCTCTCTCTCTCTCCCCCTCTCCCTTCCTCCCTGAAATCAATAAAAATCTATTTTTTATAAAAAGACCTCGTTGTAAAAGTGTACGTTTTCTCCTGTGCGGCCAAAGGCCAGTGTGTTCCCTCCCGCTCGCTCGGGGAACATCAGCGGACTCCCCAGAACTTGCGCGGAGCCAGGCTCCTTTCCCCACAGCTGTCAGCCGGCCGGCAGCCCCGCCCCCCGCCCCCGCCGCTCCCCTGGAGGCAGGTGGGCCGGGTTATTGGGGAGACCCTCGCACCCTGGCTTGTTACGCGCACGTGCTTGTGTGGTCCAATCAGCAGAGCAGAGTCACGGCAGAGCCGATTGGCTGCCTTGGGCAATGAAACATTGTAACGTTCGGGGTGATTCTTTGTTTGTGGACAGGTCCGTTTTTTTAACACTCACCTCGGTGGCTGAGTCTGCCCTACAGCCGGGCCGCGGCCAGGGGAGCAACGGGAGCACCGGCTGGGCGCTGCCGGCCACATGTGGGGGCGCGGACACGCCCCGCTCAGCTGTGGGAGGAAAAGAAGGGACGACACCCCACGGAATGACAAGGGGCCCCAGCGTCGCCCGCAGGATTCAGGCCGCCCGGCCCGGGGCGTGGGGGGCGAGGTTTTACACGCGAGGCTGGCCCGGCGCGGAGCTCGCTGCTCTGGACCTGGGAGCGGAACCAACAGCAACCGGGGAGGAAGCGCCTGCGGGGCCGGGCCTCCCGGGGGAAGGAGCCGAGGGGTCGGCCAGGCACAGCCGCAGGTGCGCGGCTCGGGCGGGTTGAGGCCCAGAGGCACATGCGTACAGGGAAGGCGCCTAGCCTGACGCGGGTCCCGGGGCACCGCCTAAGCCGAGGGGTTTTCCCGGCCTTCACGACCGACCGACCGACCAACCGGCTGTGCCTGGTGTCTCCTAAGTTCATTAACTCCCCTGAGGGTGACCTCGGGCCTCTGAATCAGAGGACCTGCGTGCAGGGCTGCCCGAGGCCCGAGGAACCCCCAACCTCAGACGTGGTCCCAGGAGGCGCAGCCTGTGGGGTCACAGGGCCCCGACCTGCTCCAGGACGACAGCGAGGCACCTCCACGCCAGGAGCGCCGTGGGCCTTGTCCCACCCAGCATTCCCGCCAGATTGTAATGTACCCCCCCAGCCCCCTCCCCCATGAGAAGAACCTGCTTCCGGGATGGGAAGTGAGACTCAGCAAAGAGTCACCTCTTTGCAACGCAATTCTGCCCGCGACGCGCCCAGCACCGCTCAACGAGGACACCAGCTGGGGCGCTGCTCCTTGGCCACGGCTCTGCGTGTGTGTCTGTCCATCCGACCGTCCGTCCATCCGGCCGTCTGTCCATCCGACCGTCCGTCCGCTGGGCTCCTCCTGCAGGTACCGGGCGCTGGCCATGGGGGAGGGGCGGGGGAGGAGGACAGTCTTGGTTCCTTTGCGATGAATGGGTGGAAGAGTGGACACATTGTTGCTGTTCCCGGCTGGCTTCAGTTGGGCTTTACACCCGCTGGCTTCTCCCCTGAGGGAGGCGCTCTCCCCTTCCGTCTTGGCCTGCAGTGCCACCGCTGCTGCCGAAAGTGGACAACGAGGGGCCATGCTCTGTGTTGTGGTAAAGGGCACTTTTGCAGCCCAGCAGCGTGGCTCGGGAGTTGAGCCTCGACCTAGGAGCCAGGAGGTCACAGTCGGATTCCTGGTCAGGGCACGGGCCCGGGTTGTGTGCTGGATGCCCAGTCTGGGGCGTGCAGGAGGCAGCCGATCCACCGATTCTCTCTCATCACTGATGTTTCTATCCCTCTGTCCCTCTCCCTTCCTCTCTGACATCAATGAAAATATACTTTAAAAAAATGGTGCCACTCATAAAGAAAAGAGAGGCTCTGTCCTTTCCCTGGCCTCTCTCAGATGGTTACTTTCTCCAAAAATACAAAACAGTGAAACGCCAAGACAGGGAGGCTCAAGCCCAGTCGCCATGGGAAAACCAGGGAGAAGGAGGCTGCTCCCACAGGCGCCCAGCGTCACATGGTCTCCTGTAGGCCCAGCGTCACGCGGTCTCCTGAAGGCCCAGCGTCACGCGGTCTCCTGAAGGCCCAGCGTCACGCGGTCTCCTGTAGGCCCAGCGTCACGCGGTCTCCTGAAGGCCCAGCGTCACGCGGTCTCCTGAAGGCCCAGCGTCACGCGGTCTCCTGTAGGCCCAGCGTCACGCGGTCTCCTGTAGGCCCAGCGTCACGCGGTCTCCTGAAGGCCCAGCGTCACGCGGTCTCCTGAAGGCCCAGCGTCACGCGGTCTCCTGTAGGCCCAGCGTCACGCGGTCTCCTGAAGGCCCAGCGTCACGCGGTCTCCTGAAGGCCCAGCGTCACGTGGTCTCCTGTAGGCCCAGGGGACCTGGGGTTTCCCGGGAACAACAGTCACAGCGGGTCTGATTAATGGGGGACGTGGAATGTGCTGGGTGATCAATGGTGTGAAGGCGCAGCTGACGCAAACATGTGAGAGCAACTCGAAACATTCAGACAAACAGCCAGTGAGCCGAAGGCTCCTTCCCACGGGCTGGAAGGCGACGGGTGCCCTCGGGGAAGAACTCGGATGCGACCAGTGCTCCCCTCCCTCCCTCCTCCCTCCATCCGTCCTCTCTCTCTCCCCCCCTCCCCCCCCCGCCCCCAGCCTTCTTTCCGGTGGTGCTGAAGTTACGGGGATTAGAGCCGCCGTAGGCCCCCGTGGGGGTGACATCTGCTCTCGGGGTGCTGAGCACGACACCTCGGGCCTCTCCCTTCCGCTAACATTTACTTTGTTTTCCTTCTTATGCACGCGGCGGGGGTGGCCTCGGTTCATACAAGCACGTGGGCTGCAGGTGCTCACGCACGTAACACAGCGTCTGTGGATCGCGTTGCCTGCTCGCTCCCAGACCTCGTGGGCAGCCAGCGGGGTCGCCAGCGGGGCCAGGCAGCTGTCAGCGGGTTTTAGAGAACTGACTGCTGGCCCGGCCGGCGTGGCTCAGGGGCTGAGCGCCGACCTAGGAACCAGGAGGACAGGGTTCGATTCCCGGTCAGGGCACGGGCCTGGGTTTCGGACTGGATCCCCAGTGTGGGGCGTGCAGGAGGCCGCCGGTCCGTGATTCTCTCATTATTGATGTTTCTCTCTCTCTCTCTCTCTCTCTCCTCTCCCTTTCCCTCTCTCCCTCTCCGCCTCTCCCTTCCTCTCTGTAATCAATAAAAATATATTTTAAAAAGAGTACACTCTGCGCTGGCGAAGCTGAGGGGACAGGAGCCCTGGGGGAGCTGGTGGGACTGAGAAATGGCCCATCCCTGGGGAGGGAGGGGACTGGCGTCCTCTAACATCGCACACGCGTGTTCCTCCAGCCGCAGCCCTGCTCCCAGGAAACTGCAGAGGCCCTGGTGGGAATCTGAAACAAACACACAAACAGAAAAGCACGCACAAGCCACTGATGGCAGCCCCGGGTCTGAGAGCAGAGGCCGGAGACAGCACAGACGTCCACGGCGGGCGGACGGGCTAAACTGGGGGCTCCGTACACCTGAGTCCTGCCAGCCGTGAGCAGCAAGGAGGTGGCGGGTGGCGTGATGGTCCCCGTGTGCTGGTGAACGAAGAGGCGGAGGGAAGAGCACGCTGCCGTGTGTCACCTCGCTGTTGGCGCCGGTCGCTTGTGCGAAGAAAACAAAGGAAGAGTCAGCCGCCTTTTTAAAGGCCGCGCTCGGGGGGCGGGAAGCGCCAGCGCAGACACAGCCGAGAGGAAAGCGGTCTCGTCAACTCTGGTTTGTTTTGCAGATTTGACTCCGGAACTGTGGACACGTTCTACGTGATCATGAAGCGGGATTATGAGAGGAAGATGTGAAAGCGATCTCTCGACGTTGGAAACAGACCGGGGGCACACGCAAAGAGGGAGGGAGGAGTCGCTTTTATTCTTTTATTTTGTAACATAAATTTTTATGGATTTCCGAGCGGGGGAGAGAAAGAGACATTCATGATGAGAGAGTCACGGACCGGCTGCCTCGTGCACGCCCCACACTGGGGATCAAGCCTGCACTCGGGCGTGTGCCCTGACCGGGAATCGAACCCTGACCTCCTGGTTCCTAGGTCAGCGCTCCACCGCCGGGCCCCAGTCACTTTTAAGTGAAATAAGGGAAAGGACTGTCCGTCCCTGGTTGAAGGACAAGGAGCTGCAGAGAGAGGCTTCAAATGGCTTCTGGGCACCCTGCTGAGGGCGCTGCTCTTCCGAGCCCGGAGTTGGATGTGGGACACAGCGAGTCGGCCGCTGTGTCGGCGAGAAGCGGGATTCGGGACGTGGAAACAGATACGGCTGTAGGATCAAGGGATTTCAGTAAAATCTGATTTTTGAATCAGGAGCCTGAACTCGCTAGACAGACTTTTCAAGCTCCGTCCACTCAGAAGGCCCAGGACCCACGCCCCGACCAGGAAGGAGCACCCCGACGCGGGCTCTGCTCCCAGGTCCTGCCTCCCACGGCTTCTGGGCGGAAGGCGGCGGAGTCCAGAGCCAGGAGGAAACGCGCGGCGAGCCCGGCCTGAACGCGAGGCAGCACCCACGACCAGAAGGGACCCGTCTCGGGAGCCAGCCGCACAGGCTCCTCCGGGCCAAGATTTTAACCCCGGCGCCGAGCGTCACGAGCGTGGAGGGAAGCACGTCAGCCATGCTGGGACCACGAGCTCAGTGGTGCTGGGAACCCGCTGCTCCCCTGGGAGAACCCGGGGCCGTCGTGCCTCAGTTTGACAACTGGGACGTGAAGACGCGAGCGCGGACCCTGCGGTCTCTGAGTGAGGGTGCCTCGGAGAAGCTGGAAGAGGGGGCAGGCAGGGTGGTGGCGACGGTGCGTTCACCCTCGGCCTTGGGTGCCCCCTGCACCCCACCCCCGGGCCCAGGCCGGAGCCGAGGGGCCCGTGTGCAAACCCTAATGAGGCAGGAGGTCCGGGCAATGGCCTCCGTGGCTGCGCACGTCACAGAAAGAGGAACAGCCCGGCCCAGCACGGCACCCCCCGTGGAGAGGTCTTGCCAGGAAATCAGGCTTCAATCTGGTGGGGATTCGACTTCTCATGACAGGCCGCGTGGGGACCAGCGGGACGCGTTCGCTCCCCGGGGAGGCAATCAGCCAAGTGCTGACTCCGCGGGACAATGACCCAGTTTCCCCCACAAAGAAATCCCAAGGATCTGAAGGAGAGGGAGCGGGAGGAACCTTTTCAAAACTGCTTCGGAGTCACAGCCAGTCTCATTACACGGGCCCAACCGGGACACTTCTTCCAGCAAATCATTCCGAGACGCTTTACGGCGTCAGGGAAAGACGGTCTCCGGGCCGCGGACGAGGCGACGTGGAATCACGAATTATTATTGCCAGTTTGTTTGTTCTGTTTTGTTTTGTTTTAGCATTGCTTTGACTTCCCGCACGTTTGTTTTTTAAGTGTGCTTTGATCTCTGGCTCCCGGGCTTTCTCTAAGGTAATGGCGCTGCCTCACACTCATGCTGAGAGGTTGAGAGTGGGCGAGTGTGCCCAGGAGCCCGGCCCCCGTGTGCGTTGTTATCTGCGCACCCACGAGGCCGGCCCTGCTCCTTCAGTCGGGAACCCCACCCCTCAGCCGTCCTGGACGTTTCCGTGGGGATGGCCCGTGTCCACAGCGGTGCCTCTCCTCCTACCCCGGGGGCCGTCACCCGCTGTCGGGGTGTCTCCTGGCCTCATGATGGAGGCAGGGGGTCTCCGGGGTCCCGTGGGTGACTTCCCGTTAGGATGGTTACCGTAGCCAGTGCTGTGCTTCGGACGGAGCGCTTCACCTTCCCCCGTGTCCGTGCGTCCCCCCTGGGCGCCCCCCGCGGCTGTGGAGACGCGGAGGCAGGAGAGGGCCCTGTGTTTGGAACTCGGGTCCTTAAAACCTGGGCCGCAGAAGCACAATCACCAGCTTCTTTAAGTGACAGGAAGTTTCTCTTTCAGGAAAGCAATGTCACTCCCTCCACCCTCTTCCTTGTGAGTCACAAAACTCCTGGGCAAACCTCTAAAAAGCCAACAAGCCCCAGGCAGACGAGGGAGCTCGGGTCCTTGGGTCTGGGCGGCCGTGAGGCCCTGGCGGGGGGCGTGCTCTGTCTCTGGGCTGGATTCGGACCCCGGATCCCGGACCCCACGCTGTGCTGTGCTCACCACTTTCCCCTGAGCTGGGGGCGCCCCAGGGAACTGTCACCGTCAGTCAGGCCGTCAGCAAATGGTTGTCGAGCCTCTACCGAGTCGGAGACATTTCCGGGACCAGGATTAGGGGATCCGCCCTAAGCTGCACCCTGGCCTTGGCTCCCATCAGCCCCGGCTCACATGAAACCAATCTCGGGGTGTCCCCTGCGTGTCTGCAGGTTCCTGTTCCGTTTCCTTCCTGCTTTCCCCGTCTACGGCCTCTATCACCTTTGGGAATAATTTAAAAAAAAAGTCTATTTGTAATTTTTAAAAATATATTTTTATTGATGTCAGAGAGGAAGGGAGGAGGAGAGAGAGATAGAAACATCAGTGATGAGACAGAATCACGGATCAGCTGCCCCTGCACGCTCCCCACTGGGGATCGAGCCCACAGCCCGGGCCTATGCCCTTGACAGAAAATGAACCCGGGACGCTTCAGTCTGCTCTATCCATTGAGCCCAACCAGCTAGGCCTCTATTTGTAATTAATTAAGAAGCTCTCACTCCTAAGTTTAAGTCTTATCTACTGCCTTCTCTGCTACAGTTAATCCTTTGAAGCTTTTTACGGATGACTCATGAATCCTTAATGATCCACTCAGAAGCTGTGGGGGTCATTAAGAGATTTCCTCCGTAACAGATGGCCTCATTTGCGTCCTCTGCCCCTAGGAAACTATGTGCGTTGGAATGTGAAACATTCGCAGATTATTCCTCGCATTTTTCTGATTTCGCGTGGCAAGGAGGAGCCGTAGCAAGAGGCAGAGGACAGGAGGGCCGCGCAGGAGACGGAGCGGGAACGAAGGAGGTGGCGCTCGGCATTGAATGGCTGATGGATTGCTTCTATTGCACCAGTGGCCTGCTGTACGGATCCGTGCACATCGAAAGGAAATTAATCAGAAGAAATATTTTAACATCGCTCTCTGCCCTTCCTCGATAATAGAAGTGTAACCAAATTCACAATCGACAATGGCAGACGGAAACACACGCGTGCGATTGGCGCCAGTGAGAGCTTTATATGTGTCATGCATGCAGGAGTCACCTTAGCCTTTTATAGACACAGAATAAACTTGCTTCATTAGACCTGCTTTCTGGTGCAGCTAAACTTTCCCCAGCCCAGGGAAGCACCCCAACTTCTCTTTCAGGTCATTGTCAGCCACACAGCAGGAAATGTCAACACGAAGCAGATTATTATTGTAGATCACGCAGGGAGAGCAAAGGGGGAAATATTTAACTGCAGCAGTGTCTGACTATATTCGGTGCAGTGAGAGCCTGACGTCACTTTCAAGGTCCACCATTTCTTACTTCTTTACAGTCGGGTCAAGTTTCTAAGCTTTGTAAATCTCCGTTTTCCGGCTAATGACAAGAAAATAGGATTCCATCGAGTCTCCCTTCTGCCTACTCCAGGGCTTCTGTGAGGATCGAATGCGATGAGGCACGGGAAAACGCTTCACAGGCATTTGGTTAAAGTGTGAAATGTCTGCACCTGGCTATGAAGCAAGTTGTGTTCCCGGGATGAAGAAACTGCAAGGAGGCTGGTCGCTAGGGAGGGGAAGCCGGGTGTTGCTATGCGATGTCATTACCCGGCACCCACAACCACTGTTTCCTGGATGGGCTGGGCTGTGGCCGCATTTTGTGCTGTGGGGTCTCTGCAGCATCGGCTGAGATTTGGTGGTGTATCGCTCCGGGGTGGTGGCAGGACCTGTGTCCCACTTGGGGGAAGCCGAGTGTCGCTTTGTGGGTGCCAAGTCCACGGTGCCATTTCTCTGTAAATGGCCAGTGCGCGTCACGGCAGCTCCTGCGTGGAGCGTCTGCCCCCTGGTGGTCAGTGCACATCATAGCGACGGGTCGGACGGTTGGACACTTAGCGTATTGCCTTTTATATACAGAGATGTGCCATTTTATCCACCTGTCCCGTCGGCATACAATGTCATTCTTTGATTTGAAGCATAAGCTGCTTCCTGTTTTGGTGATGGTGGGAGCTTGCCCCAGAAGCATTTAGGCCTGTACAGCACTGCCAACGAGGTGGGATGTTGTCAGCAGCAAACGTTCACTGACCGCTTACTGAGTCCGCGACGTCCTGCCTAGCTTGTGCCCTAGGGATGGAGAAACAGACCCACAAGCTCCGAGTAGGCGGGCGGGGACAGAACTCAATGCAAATGCAACGCTTGTGGCCGAGGCCAGGCCGCTCTGCACCGGCCCTCGGCCATGGCTTCTTCCCACCTGGCGCGGGCGCCGCGTCCCCCGCGTTCCTGCAGCGAGCTGTCACCCTGTGACTGAGTTCCAGCTAAGACGTGTGTGAAGCTGGGGAAGGTCCCCAGAACCACCCCCACGACCTCCACGCTCTCCACGCCGCACAGGACGCGGGAGCCGCAAACCCGAGAGGGAGCTGCCTGGGTCTCACCGGGAGGAGGAGAGATGACAGGCGTCCCGGCTCGTGGCACGTCGCCAAACGGAGACACAGATGCTCACCGTGGTGGCTGAGGTTGGCGGAGGTTCCTGCCGCAGCGTCCAGCCCGGCTTCCTCGAATAAGAAACGGCGATCGCCGGGCAGGTGGCTCAGTGGTTAGAGCGCCGGACCTGGGACTGAAGGGCGGTGGGTTGGGCTCTGATCCAGGGCACGCGCCTCGGCTGCAGGCTCGGTCCCTGGCCAGTCGAGGCTGTGTCTCTCAGGCTCTCCCCCTCCCTCGCACTCTCTCTGAAGTCAAAGGGAAAATATCCCGGGGTGAGGATTAACAACAACAAAGAGAGAAGAAGAAGCCGCTGCTGCTTCGGGGTATGTTGAGATCCACGTCTGTCTGGCCGTCCAGCAGCGGCTGGAGGCATCGACGTGCCTCCTCTCCCTGGCGAGGGGCTCGGAGCGGGACCTGGATGCCTGAGGACACAAGGACAAGAGGACATGAGCCTTGCACGTCGGGGAGAGGGTCCCCGTGGGAGGAGTGTGTCCGAGGGACGGGAGGCCCTGGGACTGGTCCCGGAGCTGCGGGGCGGGGGACGGAGGCCAGGGGGACGGGGACCTTTCAGGCAGAGGCATCACTCGACTCAGAGGCCACGTCTCCAGGGACTGGAAGCAGAACCCGCGTGGCTTCTGGGAAGCGTGTCCCGGGCCCCAGACACGGCTCCCTCATGACGAAGGCCCCGGGGACATGGACGCACATGCGTGTGAGGGACATTGTTTTCGATGAGATCTGCAGTGCACATGTGCACCTACATTCACAAAGTAGATATTAAAAGTAGGCATTCGGAAAGGCGAGTATCATCCAGCTCTGAACATATTTCCCACGTGTATGTAACGTGCTCACCACGATAGCGCTCTATCCACACAGGATACGCTGTATTGTAACAATGTATGTTTATATTTACTTACTGTCGCACGAGGAGGGTGGAAATTGTTTTATATTAATGTTATACTCAGCAACATATGCTTCCTATGTGCTGAGATACACGTATATATATATGTCTTACAGACTTACGCAAAGGCAAAAATGCACAATCCTGGCTTTTAAGCAACTAACAGGTATACAACCCAGAAACTACAGAACATTGGATCTGATAGAAACTTAAGAAATGGACACCAACTGGGCCGGCGGGGCTCAGGGCTTCAGCGATGACCTATGAACCAGGAGGGGTGGGGTTCCTGGTGGGGGCACAGGCCTGGACTTGATCCCTAGTGGGGGGCGTGCAGGAGGCAGCCGATCCGCGGTTCTCTCTCATCTTTGATGCTTCTGTCTTACCTCTCCCTTCCTCTGACCTCAATAAAAAGGTATTTAAAATAACAATACAGAGAAGCTCCTGTTACCGAGCACCTACTATGTGCAGAGCTAGAGGCTGCCTCAGCGCCTGCGCTCTAACCACTGTGCCCCGCCCTGCGGCCGCCTGGCCCGGGCGCTCAGCACACGTGGGCGCGGGCGAGGGGCGCCGGGGGGTAAGATGGGAAATGATGTGAGGGCACGGGACACGGGAGTAACTCAAGGCTGGCCTCTCTGGGGGGCGAGCCTGGGAGGAGCAGGCGTCGTCCGGCCGGTCAGCGCCCTCGGAGCCGGGCTCCCCCATCTCCCTCCAGCCGGGAGCGCAGCCCCAACGAAGCCGCGGTCTCTGCTATCAGCTGACACCCGGGCGGGCGCAGCCTCCCCGACTCCAGCCTTATCTCCAAGCGGATGCCCCTCGGCGCAGCGCAGAGCGGCCGGGTGCCAGCTCGTCCTCCGCTGCCCTCTGTTCCGCTGAGACCAGTGTGACAAGGGCCCGGCCCCCTTCCCACCTGGCTGGCTGCCATACGAAGCCCCGTTGGGGAGCGCCCAGCTGCCCCCCCCCCCCCCACTGCAGCCTCCTGGGCTCCCGGCGCCCACACCCCTGCGTGAAAGGCCCCTCTTGTCCCTTGTGGGCAGCTGGCTGTGACGCAGCCCTGGGGGCCTTTCATGGGGCCGCACCCAGGCCCCGGCCGCAGTGAAACAGCCGCCATAAGGGTGACGGGACACGCAGGGATGGCCCACCTGGAGCAGGGCTGGGATCAGTATCCCTCCTTTAAAGACTGGCATGAAATAGCTCTCCTGGTCCACTTCCCCTGCCACGGCCTCCCCCCTCGCCCTCCCCCCTTCCTCCCCCTCCTCCCCTTCCCCTCCCCCTCCTCTCCTCCCCCTCCTCCCCTTTCCCTCCCCTCCCCCTCTTCCCCCTCTCCTCCTCCTCCTCCTCCTCATCATCTTCCATTGATTTCAGAGAGGAAAGGAGGGAGAGAGAAACATTGAATAATGAGAATCACTGACCGGCTGCCTCCTGCACGCCCCCCAGCGGGGATCAAGCCCACAACCCAGGCCTGTGCCAAGGATCCTGGTAGTGTTGGGGGGAGGGCAGTGGCTTGCTGAGGCCCACAGGGCTGGCGGGGGTCTGCCCCCACTCCCACGCCCAGCAATGTGCGCCACCACCCCCATGCCTGGCGCCGTGTGACCTCATTCCTATGCCCAGCTCCGTGCGCCCCGGCTCCGTGCGCCCCGGCACCTGTCCCCTGTGAGGCTGGGTGACCCCGATGAGCTGAGCTGCTCCTTTCATCTTCAAAGACGTCGCGATCTGGAGTGTTTTTCCAGCAAGAAAAGTGCTCAACACCCACCACATGTGGTAGCAATAACCGCTCCGCCCAGCATGTTGACATCTGACAGGTCTCGGGCAATTACCCCGTCATCGGGGAACGGGCAGCCCCCGCCGTCCCTGAGGAGTCACTCGAAGCCCAGTCCTTGTCACAACCTGACACCGTGCCCAGCCCAGCCCGGGGCAGCCTCTGGGCACCTGCCCTGCCTCCCACGGCAGCCGGGCCGGGGGTGACGTGGGGGAGGGCAGAGTGGCCCTGGCACAGCCTGCATGACGAGGCTCCGAGGACGCTCACGCCCGGGGAGGAGAACCGTTATCCACCGCCATCCCCCCACTGCCCCCCGGCCATGTCCACGCATCTCCCGCCTCGGGGGACAGGGCAGGGCGGGCGCTGGGAACCGGCTCTGGGCTCCCAGACTCAGCAGAGCGTGGCCGGGAGGGGCGGCGGGTGGCGTTCCGAGGGGGCGCAGCCGCCCAGTGTCCTGCACCCCCTGGGAGTCTGGTCTCTCTGAAACGGGAAGCAAGCAGCACGTGCCCACAGGTGACTGGGTCAGCCACTCGGGTGTTCAGCTCTGCAGTCTCTGCTTTGTGTCCCGAAGGCCATGCAGAGACAAGTGGGCGTGGCTGCGTTCCCACGAAACGGACAGAAGCAGGCGTGGGCGGGGCTGGGTCCAGGAAGCGCCCTCTGATTCAGAGCGTGGAGGTCAGAATCGGCGGTGGTGGGCACCACGGAGAAGCCATCATCATCATCGTTATTGTTATTTATCATTATTATTGCTGCTACTGCGGAGCCCACACTGGGGCTGGGTGACCATGGCAACCACAATGCACGGGTTGAAAAACCTTTTTCACTGATTTCAGAGAGGAAGGGAGAGGGAGAGAGAGAAACATCCGTGATGATGGAGAATCATGGGTCGGCCGCCTCCTGGACGCCCCCCACTGGGGATGGAGCCTGCCCCCCGGGCCCGTGCCCCGACCAGGAATTGAACCCTGACCTCCTGGTTCCGAGGTCGATCGATGCTCAGCCCCTGAGCCGCGCGGCCCGGCAGAACTTTCCGCATTAGCTCCTTGGAGCCTCCGTGGGTCTCTTATCCCCGTTTTGCAGATGAGGAAGCCGAGGCCAGCGGGTCTGTGACTTCTCAAAGCACGAGGCGAGGATTCAGACCTAGACGCTGTGCCTCAGCCGCAGGGAACGTCTTACCCTTGGAAAGGACCCCTTTGTTGTGGGTCCCAGCCTGCCTTCTTGCCTCGCCCCCAGGTGGGGCGCCCTTGGGGGCTTTGGGGTGCTGGTCGCCTGGGGAAGAGCCGGCCCTCCGGCCGGTCCTGTCCTCGCTGGGTGGGTTCCTCTCCACGCTGCCCACCCTGGGCCGGGGGAGCTGTTTGGGGCGCAGCTAATGCACGAGCTCCCGGCGGCTCTCGTTTGCTGGGGGACTCAGTGACCGCGGCGCCCGGGCCG
>JAPDVU010000008.1:150540327-150610327 GCA_026230045.1 Corynorhinus townsendii
CATCCTGTTTGCCTACACAGACGCGAGCCTGCCTGGAGAAGTGATGGCGAGCCTCGTGGTTTTAAAAAGCCCCTTCTTTTAGGAAGCCCTAGAGACGGGAGGAGGGAAGGGCTTTACGAAGCAAGGACCGGCCTGGCCGGCGTGGCTCCGTGATTGAGCGTCGACCTAGGAACCAGGAGGTCAGGGTTCGATTCCCGGTCAGGGCACAGGCCTGGGTGGTGAGCTCGATCCCCAGGGTGGGGCGTGCAGGAGGCAGCCGATCCGTGATTCTCTCTCATCATGGGTGTTTCTCTCCCTAACCCTCCCTCTCTGACATCCATATATATTAAATATCTATTAAATATCTATTAAATATCTATTAAATATCTATTAAATATCTATTAAATATCTATTAAAACCAACAGCTGCAACAATATTCCTCTCTTGAGGGGTGGGGTCTGCCTTGTGTGGGGGGCAGGGGGGAGCCGCGATGACCGACCCGGCCAGCCAGCAGGACCCCACCTGTGACCGAGAGAAAGGGGGAGGAGAGCCAGCTGCCTCCACCTCTCAGCCGGGGCCGGGGTCTGGGCTCCCGTTCCCAGGGGACGCTCGCCCTGCCTGCGCCCTTTCTGCAGAGCTGGCCATCCCTCCTTCGGGGAGAACGGCCAGACCCCAGGAGTGGGTGGCAGGGACGCGGCAAAGACACCCAGGCCCCCTCTGGGCGGGCGACGTGCCCCCAGCGCAGAGCAGGGCCCGGCCGCGAGGATCAAAGGCCTCCCAGCGCCGCCGCGACACGTGTGTGAGGTCCCGTCCCCATGTGTCCATCAGCCGTGGAAATAAACCGCTGGAGTTTCCACCGCAGGCACTGCGAGCCAGCCACGCTCCACCGAGGGGGGGCCGCTCCCAGCCGGGTCTGCGTCCCCCCAGAGGGAGGCCTTCTCCGCGGAGCCTCTCAATGCACCATTGTCCCCGCTCACGAGGGGTCCTGGACGCCCGCTCTTGAGCACACGGCGTGGTGGTGGCTCTGAGCTCCACACGCAGAGCGCTGGCACGGGGAGGCCGTGCTGGTGGGCAGACCACCCGCAGGCGGCCCGGGAGCCCAGCTGGAAAGCCTCCGGCCGGCCAGCAGGGTGATGCGTTTCCAAGGCTTGGCCGTCCGCGCGGTCGGAACAGTGAGCCTTTTTGTGCATTGAACGCTGAGAAAACACCGCTCCGGGCGGACACCTCGCTATTTCTGGCTCGCTCTCTCTGGGGGCTGGAGAGCATTCCGCCCACGTGACCCTGGCACGGTCTCTGTTCCACGGCCCCGGGGGCTCAGGCCACCCCGCAGGTGCTGGTCCCGGGCCCGCCACGCGGCTCACGGCGCAGCTGCTTTCGGCTCTGCCCTCCGGCCACCGGCGGGGCTGGGCGTGGGGTGCGTGCCCTCTGCGGCGTCTTGGGGAGAAGGGAGAGGGAGCGCGGTGCGCCCTCCCGGAGAGGCCCTCGTGCAGGGGAGGGCGCTGGCGGGCTTCCCGCGCTCCAAACGGAGAGGACCTGTCACCCCAGCAGCGGGTCTTACAGAGGCTCCACGTGTGTGTGAGGTCTCTACACCCGTGTCCACATCTGTGTCTTTAGTCTAGCCGTGTATTAATTACAGATGTAACGTGCCAGGCTCTAGAACACGGTGTATACGTTTATGTGTACAAATGTGTACATTTGGGGGACAGCCTCTCTCTCTACATACATGTATGTGAGTGTGTGTGTACGAATATATATGTAATACTTTTTTTTGTGGTTAATCCTCACCCATTGATTTTTAGAGAGAGTGGAAGGGAGGAGGCGAGACAGAGAGAAATGTTGATGTGAGGGAGACACATCGATTGGTTGCAACAAAGGCATGTGCCCTTGACTAGACTCAAACCCGGGACCTTTCAGTCCGAGGGCCGACGCTCTACCCACTGAGCCACACCAGCCAGGGCCATCCCTGGGGCTTCGCTGGCCCCGGCTCAGGTCCTGAGGCCTGAAGACAACCAACCACTAATGCCGTTTTGCTGTTGTCAATCCTCACCCGGGATGTTTTCCCATTGGCTCTCGGAGAGAGGGGGAGGGAGGTAGAGACGGAGGGAGAGCAACATCCATGTGAGAGAGGCACACGGATGGGCTGCCTCCCACACGCACCCGACCAGGGCCGGGATGGAGCCCGCCACCACGGAACCTGCCCCTGACGGGAATCGAACCCGGGACCGCTGGGTCCGCAGGCCGACGCTCTGTCTGCTGAGCCACCCCCATGAGGCCTATGATTACTTTACAGGCTCTGCCTCGAGTCTGGGGAGTGGAGGCCCTCGGAGCCGCGGGAGGTGCAGAGCGATCTGGGCGTCGTGCCGTCTCCTGTGACATTCTCACGGTTCCCAGATAGTACGTGTTCCCGGTTTTGTTTAAAAGACAAACACCGCCCATTGGTAAGAGAGGAGGAAGTCGGGACCCACACACGGAACAGCAGCCGCGCGGCCCAGCACCCGGTGGCTGGCCTGCCTCTCGGAGGTTTGCCTGCCCGGCTGGGGTTCGAGGGTGTCGCCCGGCCTCGCTGTGGCACCTGGCCCAGGGCTGTGCCATTGGGGGCGTTCTGTCACGGGACCCGCCGGCTTCCCGGAAATGAGTGATGCCACCTGAGGAGGAAGGGGCGTTGCAGGGCGGGTAGGAGTTTTCGCGCCACGAGCTGGAGGCCGGGCGCCCCCCTCAGGGCCCCTCCAGCCTTCAGGCCCGCTCCCCTCCGACCTGGTCTCCGAGCCACAGCCCCGGTGATTTGGGGAACACAGCCGGAGCTTGAGGGTCCCCCGAGGACAACCCGGAGTCCCTGCGCAGCGCGGCCCACCGCTCCTGTGCGGCCTTGCCCGGTCCCGGGGGTCTGGCCGCTGGCCGTCACCTGTCGTCTCCACGCCCCCGCCTTCTCCGCGGCAGACGGAGAGGACCCTCCTTCTCGCCTTCGCTCCCTCCCACTCACCGCTCAGCGGAGAGGAGCTGGGGTCTCCTGACACGCCTCCCTCAGACCAGCCACGGCACCTGCCGCAGCCCCACCGGGAGCCGGGCCAGGGTCAGCCCTGCGCCCTCGGGGCCGGCACCCGCCTGGCTCAGGGTGGACGCCCGGGAAAGGTCAGCTGCGCACAGCTCAGCGGGGTTTCCAGTCCTCCCCGGGTGGGAGCTGAGGGGCAGGGAAGGCCGTTGAGAGCTGGTGGTTTTGCTTCCTTTTAAGAGAATTCTTTCTGAGGGAGGCGTCACCGAGGGCCTTCTTCTAAACATCTCCGGTCTGGGACCCTACCAGGGGTCTTTTTAAAAATATAGATTTTTTAAATCTGTATTTTATTGATTTCTTACAGAGAGGAAGGGAGAGGGAGAGAGAGCTAGAAACATCGATGAGAGAGAAACGTCAATCAGCTGCCTCCTGCACGCCCCCCACTGGGGACGTGCCCGCAGCCCAGGTACCTGCCCTTGACCGGAATCGAACCTGGGACCCTTCCGTCCGCAGGCCGACGCTCTATCCACGGAGCCAAACCGGTTTCGGCAAAATATAGATATTTTTTACTGATGTCAGAGAGGAAGGGAGGAGAGAGATAAACATCCACGATGAGAGAGAATCACGGACCGGCTGCCTCCGGCACGCCCCCACTCGGGATGGAGCCCGCCACCCGGGCCGGTGCTCCCACCGGGACTGGAACTATGACCTCCTGGTTCCTAGGTCGTCGCTCACCACGGAGCCACGCTGGCCGGGCCACAGGGGTCCTCGCTGACCTCCAGCCGCCGGTGATGAGCAGCCTGGGTGTGGTCCGCGTGGGTTCGAGCCGGCGGAGCCAGGCGGGCCGTCCGCTCCCCGCGCTGTGCTTGTTGGTAAACGGTTTCCCGCTATTTCCTCAGAGCGGCTTGTCTGCGGGGAGGTGGGGGGGATGGGGGGGCGGGAAGGGGGCAGGACTTGGAAACCGTCCACCCAAATGTTTATTGACTGAAAATGGTGTTAAAGGAAATCCACGCCACGTGGAGACGCCGTCTTCATCACACACACACACGGGGCGCACTTTACCAAAGCCGAATGGCTTCTGAAGGAAAACCAGCGCCAACACGGGCAGACCACGCGGCCGCGCTGCTGTGCCCCCGATCGAGAAGGCCCTGGGCAGCTGAATGGAAAGCCTGGTCACATGAGTCCCTCGCCACAGCACCCACATCTCCCACAGCACCCACCTCTCCCACAGCACCCGCATCTCCCACAGCACCCGCACCTCTCCCACAGCACCCGCATCTCCCACAGCACCCACACCTCTCCCACAGCACCCACCTCTCCCACAGCACCCACCTCTCCCACAGCACCCACATCTCCCACAGCACCCACATCTCCCACAGCACCCACCTCTCCCACAGCACCCGCACCTCTCCCACAGCACCCACACCTCTCCCACAGCACCCGCACCTCTCCCACAGCACCCGCATCTCCCACAGCACCCACACCTCTCCCACAGCACCCGCACCTCTCCCACAGCACCCGCATCTCCCACAGCACCCGCACCTCTCCCACAGCACCCGCATCTCCCACAGCACCCGCATCTCCCACAGCACCCACACCTCTCCCACAGCACCCACCTCTCCCACAGCACCCACCTCTCCCACAGCACCCACATCTCCCACAGCACCCGCACCTCTCCCACAGCACCCGCATCTCCCACAGCACCTGCACCTCTCCCACAGCACCCGCATCTCCCACAGCACCCGCATCTCCCACAGCACCCGCATCTCCCACAGCACCTGCATCTCCCACAGCACCCGCATCTCCCACAGCACCCGCATCTCCCACAGCACCCACACCTCTCCCACAGCACCCACCTCTCCCACAGCACCCACCTCTCCCACAGCACCCACATCTCCCACAGCACCCACATCTCCCACAGCACCCACCTCTCCCACAGCACCCGCACCTCTCCCACAGCACCCACACCTCTCCCACAGCACCCGCACCTCTCCCACAGCACCCGCATCTCCCACAGCACCCACACCTCTCCCACAGCACCCGCACCTCTCCCACAGCACCCGCATCTCCCACAGCACCCGCACCTCTCCCACAGCACCCGCATCTCCCACAGCACCCGCATCTCCCACAGCACCCGCATCTCCCACAGCACCTGCATCTCCCACAGCACCCACACCTCTCCCACAACACCCACACCTCTCCCACAGCACCCACCTCTCCCACAGCACCCACACCTCTCCCACAGCACCCGCATCTCCCACAGCACCCGCACCTCTCCCACAGCACCCGCATCTCCCACAGCACCCACACCTCTCCCACAGCACCCGCACCTCTCAGGAGGTTGGGGCGTCGTCCCATACACCCGGAGGGTCTGGGTTTGATTTCTGGTTGGGCCCATGCCCAGGTTGTGGGTTCACTCCCCTGTTGGGGTGCATATGGGAGGCAACCAATGGGTGATTCTCTCCCCCACCCCCCGCCTTTCCTTCCACTCTCCCTGAAAATCAGTGGGAAACATCTCCTCAGCTGAGGAGATAGACACGGAGCGGCCAGATGATGATGCTCTCTGAACGCATAATAGCCTGGCCACTCGGGGTGTGTGTGTGTGTGTGTGTGTGTGTGTGTGTGTGTGTGTATGAGGCCCGGTGCATGAATTCGTGCATGGGTGGGGCACGGCCAGCCTGGCCAGGGGGAGGGGACACGGGCGGTTGGCCGGCCTGCCTGCTGGTCGAACTCCTGGTCGAGGGGACCATTTGCATATTAGCCTTTTATTCTATAGGATCTACACAGAGTGGCCTGATGGTTATGTGTTCAGAGATCGTCATCATCTGGCCACTCTGTGTGTATGTACACACACACATACACACACGTGCAACCAAAGTGAATGTGATAGGATTTGATGTGATAAATACGTTTGTTTATTTTTGCTCAATCCCCCACCCCTCCCGCCCGCCAAACCAGAGCTGTCTGCCTCCGCTCAGTTTCTCCATGTTGCTGTTGGTTCTCTCTATTTTTAATGTGTGTTTCCAGGGAAAAGGAGTGCATTTGAAAAGGGGATACCCTGAAGGAGGCAGCGATCGGGCTCGGGGAGGAATTCACACAGGAAGACCGCGCGGTGGGTGGGCGGGCGTGCGGTCACATCCAGATGTCCCGCGGGCCCTGACGGCAGCACCGGTGCCACGGCCCGCCCGACTGCCCGCGTCGCCGTGCAGACCTCGCTGCTGCCGGTTCACCGCTGCCACTGGCTCGGTTCCTGGCTTCTGTTCTCCCCTTCGTCTTGGAATCCGAGATTCAGAAAGGAGGCAAGCGTCGGCCATCGGGGGCCCTGACACCGCGGGCTTCCCGTTCGGGCCTGGGCTCCTTCGCCGACGCGGACTTAACGAGGAGAGATGACAGGACTCTTAACACGTAATTACGGGCGTGAAGTAGCAGGCGCCTCCTCCGTGGGCTGGGCAAACGCAGCCGCCAGCTCTCTCCTTTCCGCTGCGTGGGGGGCGGGGCGGGACGCACCTGGGTTCCCAGTGTTTTCTTTTCAGAATCCTTTTTGTCTGGCGACAGGATTGAAAGGTACCTCAGCTATGGGTCTACAGGAAGTACACTTTTATTGATTTCTGAAAGGGAGGGAGAGGGAGAGAGGGAAGCATCCACGATGAGAGAGAATCACGGATCGGCTGCCTCCTGCACGCCCCCTACTGGGGGCCGAGCCTGCACCCCGGGCCTGTGCCCTGACGGGGAATCGAACCCGGGACCCTTCAGTCCACAGGCCGACGCTCTACCCACCGAGCCGGCCTGTCCTCGGGGACTTTCAAGCCTCAGCTCACTCGGCCCTGCAGAACCCGAGAGACGAAGCACCGCGATTATCACCATTTTGCAGGAAAACTGAGACCCGGCTGAGACCGGGCCGGGCGGGAGCCGGCGTCTCACCCAAAGCTGTGCCTCCCCAGCACGGCGATGCCCACGGTGAGCACGCAGCTGTCTTCTGTGCCTTTCCATTTCTTCCGGTTGTCAGGCATTTTTTTTTCCCAGGCGAGTGAGGCCTGCCGGCGAGGGGGTAACCCACAGATCCTGTTTACGGTTGAGGCACCAGCTTCAGCGATGACTGGCCGGTGACCCCGACCGTGTCACGCCAGGGCTTACCAGCACTGGGAGCGAATAAACAGGCTCCCCCGCGCGCTGTGAGCTTCTGCAGAGACACACACATAAACACTCCTGAACGTTCCTGGTGGCGATTAGCGTCCTCTCCTTCGGGAAAACACCCGGCGGGCGATAACGGCGGGGCGGTGCATTCTTGGGAGATAAATCGTGCGGAGGGGGCATCGGCCTCTCCCGGGAATTTTCGAGGCTGAGTCGTCTTCGTCCGCTTCCGGTGTCCTCGGAGATTCCTTCCTCAGCGGGCTCCGGGATTTGGGTGGAAGAGAGGGGGCAGTCAGGAGGTTTGGGGGTTCATCTGGGAATTCTGTGTCTTCGGAGAACTGAGGACGTTTTGGGGGGCACGTGCGCTGTTCTGCCGTTTTTTTCTAAAGGCCAGAGCCGCCCTCCTGAGAACGCTACAGCTCCCAGATTTCTCCTGGCGCCCCTGATGTCTCTCTCTCCTTCTCTCTCTCCTCTCTGAGTGGGGAAGGAAGGCTGGGAGGGGGGCCAGCCTGGGGGGGGGCAGGAGCACATTTATCACCGTTTATGCCCCCAAAGGAGACAGTCTCCTCCGAGCATCTGCCCGGGGAGCGGCTCTCCGTCCCCCACGTCTTCACAGATGCCCCTCCCGGGAGGAGTCTGTGCCTTGTGGCTTGCTGCCACCTGGCTGTGTCAGGACATTGCGACGGCACCATCCCTCCCGTTAGACGCCAGGTGACAGGTGTTGGCTCAGCACGTCGCGGGGGACACAGCAGCTGCCGATCTGCCACCTGCAGGTCGAAGGGCGCGTGGTGGCGATGGCCCGCGGGGAAACGCGGTCACCCGGCTCGGTAGGGGGCTGCAGAGGCGACGCAGACACTCCCTCTCCGTGTTCCCTGCGCATAGTAGGACTGCTCTTCCCCGCCCGCCTGGACAGGAAGCATGACGGCGTGCCTTCCCTCGGCCGGTGGAGCTCAGGGGCGGGGCAAGGAGCCCGTGGGGGCTGCCCCGTGCTTGTCCCTCCGCCGGGGGCAGCCAGCAGCGTCTCGGGAGGTCCGGGCCCCATGAGTGGGGGTGGCCTGCTGGCTGGTGATAGAAAGTGCTCAGTGGGTGGGGTCCAGGCCCAGAGACCCTCCTGCGGGAAATGCCTAGACTGGGTGGGAGTGGCCTTCTGAGGGGCCTCTTCTCATGCCCAGTTACACCCGGCCGGCGTGGCTCAGAGCATCGACCCGAACCAGGAGGTCAGGGTTCGATTCCCGGGCCGGCACAGACCCGGGTTGCAGGCTGATCCTCAATGTGGGGCGTGCAGGAGGCCGCCGATCCACGGTTCCCTCTCATCATCGATGTTTCTACCTCCCTCCCCCCTCCCTTCCCCTCTGGAACACTTAATAAACAAGCAAACAAGTACCCGCGTAGACGCCCAGTTCCGTGACGCTTGACGTGGGAGGCTAACTGTGGTGGCGGCTTCGCGGTGCCTGCTGGGCACGTGTTCTGACTTAGATTCGCAGACCCAGGTGCCCATGGGGTTTCTGCCTCTGATCAGCTGGGCAGCCTTTGCGAGCGAAGTCCTGGATCTTCCTGACGCCCTGTTTAGACACCCGAAAGTGGGGTCCCCCGGCCCCACCTGCTCCACAGCCCGTCGGAGAAGCCGGTCTGGCTGCTGGGACAAGGAGCCCCAGGGTTGGCGCAGAAGGCGTGCGCACGTATGCCGGGGGGTCAGGGGCTGTGGTGCCACCGGACAGAACACAGTGTCTGAACTTGGGGTGGGAGGTTCCTGTCTGCTCAATACCACCCCCTGCAGGGGACCCTTTTTAAAACACAAGTTCTGCGTCTTGGAGGGTCCCTTCGCCAGGCACCCGCGGTGCCTCCCTGGCCTGGTGCACGCTGTGTACAGGGGCCACTACAGAAACGGCGTGTGGCCCGGGGGTCGCACCCCAGGTCCTGGCAGGCCCTGGTCCTTCCTCCGGCCGAGAGCTCAGGGTCACCTTCAGGCAGCTGTCCAGTGCGTCCAGCCGGAAGATTCCGGCCCCAGAACCCATCCCGGTGGCTCTTCCTGAGTCAGTGGGGTGCCAGGAGCGTCGCCCGACTTGCGAGCATCGGACTCCGGGCAGACGGAGTCCCTTCCGGGGGGAGAGCCCACCCGTGTCTACCAGTCGGTGTTTTGCGGCTAGCGCATTATAAGCTTGGACTCGTTTTTTAACTCCGGGAAAATGTTTAGATGTTTTTAGACGCCCCCTTCCCCCCTCCCCCCACCCCATTTAACGTCACGTGATGTTTATCTTTTTCTTTTCGATGTAAGATTGCTTCTGCGTTCACACGTGTGGCACAGCCCCGGGATCCAGAGTAGCCGAGTGCTCCCTTCCTTCCTGCTCCCTCCTCCGCGGTCCTCCCTCCCTCGGCCTGTCCGTAGCTGGCGACCAGCTTCCTGCGGATCCTGGCTGCCTCCGGGAGGCCGTCGGAGGGGTGTCCTCCCAGCAGCACCCTTGGCAGGCTGCACCCCACGGGGGCGGGGGCTCGGCGCCGGGCGGGGGCCAGCTGCGGCTGACGCACTCCCAGGCCAGGCCCCGGCCCTGTTCCCGCTTATCTCCCGGAGATTAGCGGCCCCGGCTCATCGCCGCGTCCTGTCCGCGCCAGGAGGCCTGCCGGTCACAGGCTGGCCGCTTCACTCGGCCGCCGTTTATCTCCGCCGGTCCCGGGGACGCCCGCCTCTCAATTAGGCTCCACGGCCGCTTCTCCCGGGAGGAAATGCTCAGGACGGGCGGACGGACGGAGGGCCGTTCACACTGCCAGGCCCTGGCCCTGACCCCTGGGCCTGACCCCACGGCCGCTCACCACACAAGCAGGTGCCACTTCCCAGCTCCCTTATAAAGAGGGAAACGTCATTTTTACCGAAAATGTCTCCGCGGGGCCCAGTGCGCTCTGCTTTCCGCAGCTAAGGAGGCGGTGGTGGCGTTTGCTGGACGGACTGGCTTTATCGGGTGTTCGGGCTGACACTCCTCTCGACCCCCGAGCTTGGCGGCTCGTCCCGGGAGACGCGGGCAACCCTGGCGTGCTGGCCGGTCCTGGCGCACCCCTCCGCTTCCTCGAGGAGACCTGCCCCCGCCTCCTGGTCCGGCCTCACGGGGCGGTCAGCGGACACGGCCTGCTCGTGTGCGGGTTTCCAGCGGGTTCAGTTGGCGTCGAAGGCCAAGGGGACGTATTTTCCACCCCGGCCCTGAGAAGGCCCTGGGAGGTGTGGGCTTTCAGATGGATGTCACACACAGGCGAACTCTAAGTACGTGAACTGTATACGGTAACACGGGGGTTTTACAGACGAAATACATGTTATTATGGCTGTTAAACGTTTCATATATAACACAGATGAATTTTCTACAGAAAGTAGATGAGTTACATGTAATATACTAGTGGCCCGGTATTCATGCATGGGGGGCGGGGGGGGGGTCCCTCAGCCTGGCCTGCACCCTCTCCAATCTGGGGCCCCTCGGGGGATGTCCCACTCACAATCTGGGACCACTGGCTCCTCACCACTCACCTGCCTGCCTGCCTGTCTGATCACCCCTAACCACTCTGCCTGCCGGCCTGCTCATCCCCAACTGACCCCCCGCCAGTCTTCTCACCCCCAACTGCACCCCCCACCAGCCTGCTCACCCCCAACTGCCCCCCTTGCTGGCCTGATCAGCCCCAACTGCCCCCCTTGCTGGCCTGCTCACCCCCAACTGCCCCCCCTTGCTGGCCTGATCAGCCCCAACTGCCCCCCCACCAGCCTTCTCACCCCCAACTGCCCCCCTTGCTGGCCTGATCACCCCCAACTGCCCACCCACCAGCCTTCTCACCCCCAACTGCCCCCCCTTGCTGGCCTGATCAGCCCCAACTGCCCACCCACCAGCCTTCTCACCCCCAACTGCCCCCCACCAGTCTGCTCACCCCCAACTGCCCCCCTTGCTAGCCTGCTCACCCCCAACTGCCCTCCTTGCTGGCCTGCTCACCCCCAACTGCCCTCCTTGCTGGCCTGATCACCACCAACTGCCCTCCTTGCTGGCCTGATCACCACCAACTGCCCTCCCACCAGCCTTCTCACCCCCCACCATCCTGCTCGCCCCCAACTCCCCCCCCCCAGCCTGATCACCGCCAACTGCCTCTGCCTCGGCCCCGCCACCATGGCTTTGTCCGGAAGGATGTCCGGAAGGTCTCTTGGTCTAATTAGCATATCACCCTTTCATCAGTGTAGACACATTTAAGTATAAAACATGTGAATTTATTTGTTTTCGCTGCGGTCGATGCCGTTGACTGGGTGTCTGTGCTGTTACCCTGCAGAACCATCAGCACAGACCCTGTCTCCCCCTGGGGAGCTGACCGTGTCGTGAGAGACGGCCGCACGGAGGGGCCGCCGGCCAGGCTGCGGCCACAGACTCAGCCGGGCTCTGGGGCCGGCGGCCCTGGGCTGGGGCTCATCCCGCCTGTGCCCCCAGGAAGACGTGGCCTTCGGGGCCTCCGTGCCTTTGCCCCTGACGCTGGGAAAAGCTTCCGAATGCCTCTCGGGGTTGTCGTCAGGGTCAAACGGCCCAAAGCCCCGGAGCGTGCGGCCCGTGCGTGGCACGGGGCAGAGACCCCGTGCGTGGGAGCGGCTCCCGTTCCCTTCGTTCCCGTAAAGGGTGACGGTTCTGGTGTGAAAGGTGGGTGGGAGTCACGGAAGGCGGGCCCTCCCGGGGGGACCCGCCAGGAGCGTAAGCTGAGCGTCTGGGACAGCTGGTGGAGCTCGCGCCTCTGCCCCGATGTCACGCCTGCCGTCCCGTCTTCCAGGCCCTCGCGCCGGGAGGAGGGAGCCGCCTGCTAGTTTCCGCATCTGTTACAGACGGGGTCAGTTGTCGTTCCGCTCGTAAAGCCCAGGCCTCACGGGGCTGCAGCCCGGAGCTCACAATGACACGGGGCTTACGCTCCACTTAGCACGCCTGATTTAAAGCCTCTCTGTGCGGGGCTCGGTCCACACGGCCGCAGGTTCCCTCGGAGCGTCCATCCTGCACTGCTCTCCCGGTGACACGCGGCTTCGAACAAAGGGCCATAAAGTGGACGCTTTCACCGTGACGAGCAGATCGTCGGCCGCGTTCGCCTTCTCGGCGGAGGGTGGGGGGGTGTCGGGAGGATTCGCGTGCGTGCGTGCGTTTTCGATGACGGCTTTCCGAGGGGGGCGGCCGGCAGTGCGGGGAGAGGAGGGCTGTGCTCTGAGCCTGGAGAGACGGACCTCGTTCGCCCGTGTCCGTGTGGGGCCTTGTTTCAAAGATAAAAGACAGGAACTGAGTGTCGGCAAACGTCCTGTCCTCCGGCTGGAGCGTCAAAGACGGACCGCGATACACGTGCGTCCGTTGGCGGACGGACGGAAAGCTCCTCCCTGAAAAATGACAAGAGCGCTGTCCCCTGGGAAGGATCTGCTGGTCGGCACCGGCGAGGAGTGTCCGTTTTGTTAAAAAAATAACGGCTCTGATTCCATCGTCGGCGCCACGGGAGACGTGAAGATGCTCAGGGAAGACGCCGGAGAAGGGGGAGCGCCTGCAGGCAACGCCGTCTGAGCAAACCCCTCTGTGCAGCGTCCGGTGGACGTGAGGGGACGGCAGGGAGACGGGCTGCACCCTCGCTGACCTGCAGGGGGACGGGCCTGACAGCACACAGGGTCCAAGGAGCAGACCGCTGACCTTGGGCTCGACTCATAGTTAGACTGAGAGTCTAAGAAAGCGACCCAGCCCGGCCAGCGTGGCTCAGTGGTTGAGCATCGACCCGGGAAGTAAGAGGTGGCTGGTTCGATTCCCGGTCAGGGCACGTGCCCGGTCGTGGGCTCGATCTCCAGCGGGCTGTGCAGGAGGCAGCCGATGGATGATGCTCTTCTCTCTCATCAATGTTTCTCTCTCTATCCCTCTCCCTTCCTCTCTCTAAAAATCAATAAAAACATCAAGAAGGAAAGCGAGAGAGGAAGGAGGGAAGGAAGGAGGGAGGGAGGGAGGGGGGAAGGAAAGGAAGGAAGGAGGGGGAAAGGAAGGAGGGAGGGAGGGGGGAAGGGAAGGGAGGAGGGAAGGAGGGAGGGAGGGAGGGAGGGAAGGAGGGAAGGAAGTTTCCGTTCAATTCTGGGGCCAGACAAGACTGCGACCTGGGCAGGCGTAGCTTCCTACTCTGTGAGTGTCGCTGTTGGTCCCAGGCAGGCCCTGAAGGGATTGGAGGAGACCCGCCCAAGGGGGGTGCGGGCAGGACCGTCTGCGGGACTCCGTCCGTCCGTCTGTCTGTTCCAATGTCACCCTCACCGGACACGCCCGCCCACTCACCAGGTGTGGTTTGACCAAACACCTGGGCACCGTGTTGCCTGGCCAGGTGGCCACCATGGCACCGTCACAGCAGCCGGCCGGACATGCGTGGCGCTGGCTGTGGGCCGGGAGGCGGGCAGCAGGGGGTGGGCACCGTGGCCGAGGCCGGAAAGCAGGCGAGGAAACGGCGGTCGGGAGGGAGAAGGGACCCCAGGTTAGGAGAGGTGTGTGGGGCGCAGCGTGAAGACGGGGCAGCACCCACGCCTTCCTGGGCCCGTCAGGGACTCTCCACCCAGAACGCGGAAGGTGCCCGTGGGCGCCTCCCGCCGCGCAGGACCCTGTGCCCGCAGACAGCGAGGAGCGAGGAGCCGGTTCGTGCGCGGGCAGGAGTCGGGGAGCCGGGAGGCCGGACTGGCTGGCTTAGACAGGAAAGCCTGCTTCTCTTCCTCCAGATGCGGCGAGAGCCCCCCAGCACCCCCGGGCGATGAGACGGCGTTCACCTGGAGGACCCTGGCTGGCTCCGGAACCGAGGAGGAACGGTCCTGGGCTGTGACAGCTGTCACTGCGTGGGCTCAGGGGAGGGGGCCATTGTTTCCGAGCGCGGCGGCCGTAGCGCTGCTTCTAGAAAATTCTAACGGAGCCTGACAGCGGAACAAAGTCTCCCATTGAGGAAGCCGTGATGAATGTCCCTGTCACTGCGTTTTAGCAGAATGAGGGCACACGGGAGCCACGGGTGCCCAGCCAGCCACGGGGAGGGGTGCCGGGAGGGGCGTGCGGGGGCTCACGTGTTCACTGGCGTCTGCCCACGCCTGGAGCTCACGTGAGTCACTTTGGTTTGTGTCTGTTTCTGTGTGAGGGGAGCTTCGTCCCCCACCCAGGGCTGTTCTTGGGGTTCCAGGGCCGACTGGCAGCTTGAGGGTTCAGTGCCTTGGTTGTGGCTGTGAGTTCTCACCCGAGGGTAGTTTTCCATTGATTTTCAGAGAGAGGGAGGGGGGAGGGGGCAGGGAGGGAGGGGGGAGGGGGCAGGGAGAGGGGGGGGGAGGGGGCAGGGAGAGACGGAGAGAGGGAGGGAGAAGGGGAAGGGAGAGAGGGAGGGGGGAGGGGGCAGGGAGAGAGGGAGGGAGGGAGAGAGACAGGGAGGGAGGAAAGGGGGAGGGAGGGGGAGGGAGAAACATCAGCGTGGGAGAAGCACGTCGATGGGCTGCCTCCCGCATCTGCTCCGACCGGGCTGGGGTGGAGCCTGCAGCCCAGCTACATCCCTGGGCCTGGGATCAGCCCACGACCCTTCGGCGGGCAGGCCGGCGCTCTAACCACTGAGCATACTGGCCGGGCTGGCAGATTGTTTCTTCAGACCAAGTGCCTCTTCCTCCTTTCCTCTCATCTCCCGAGGCTGCCAGAGGGCCCTCCACGGCCCGCCGCTCTCATCCCGTGGGCCCTTTAGGTAGAGACACAGAGACCCCGGCTCTGACCCCAGGAGCCGGAGGCCGAGGCGGGACCCGAGCCGCATCCCTCCGGCCCCGGGGCTCCGGGCTCTCCCCGCCTCCTGGACTTGCAGGCCTGGACGCCTGCCTTTCCAGCCTCCATCGTCCTCTGAGGACGGGAGTCACCCTCCGAGGGCGGCACAGGGAGGCACCCTGGCCGGGGTCACCTCGGAGGAGGTCAGCCTGCAGCGGCCCGTGTGCACGCTGCTGGGAGAAACTCGATTCCTCGTTTTGGCCACGCTCCCTCCCCTGGCCCTTATCACAGCACCGGGCAGAGACACAGGTCCCGGGGAGACTGGCTGGCTCCTCTGGGACACGCTGTGCCTCATCTCGGGGTGAATCGAACACTGACTGGGCACAGCCCGAGGCCTCTGCCCGGCCTCCTTCGCCCGCAGGGAAAGCTGGTCCCCGTCCCACCGGGCTCTGGTCCCCGCCCGGCATCCTGCCCAGAGGAGCCAACTGCACCCAGGAAGAAGCGGGGCGGGGGGGGGGGGGGCACCCCAGGCCGCATGTGCCCGGCTCAGGGTCTGTCTCCCGGGCCTGGAGGAAGGCTGTTTGTTCCCCGTGGAAGCAGGCAGAGACCCAAAGCCAGACTCCATACTGAGCCCACGCTGCAGAAAATGACCTTTGCCCCCTTCTGTCTGTCTGTCTGTCTCTTTGAAGCCTTTCCCTGGGAAATGTCTTGGCCGAGTAGGAAAAGGAAGAGCATGTTGGGGGAAATGTGAAATGCCATTTTTAACATTAAAAACGTTAAATGAGCCCTGACTGGCTGCTCGAGGGGCTGCAGCGTGTCCTGTGGGGGCTCGGTACCCAGTCAGGGCGTGTGCAGGAGGCTACCCATGTGAGTGCGTGTGTTTCTCTCTCTCTCTTCCTCCCTTCATGTCTGTGAGGTCAACAAAAAAGCTAAATTAAATCATAAACATGCACTGTGTGTGAGTGTGAGTGCATGTGTGTAAGCGTGAGTGTGTGAGTGCATGTGTGAGTGAGTGCATGTGTGAGTGAGTACATGTGTGAGCGCATGTGTGTGTGAGCGCATGTGTGTGTGAGTGCATCAGTGTGTGAGTGCATGTGTGTGAGTGCATGTGTGTGCATGAGCGTGTGCATGTGTGTATGAGTGTGTGTGAATGCATGTGTGTGAGCGTGAGTGTGTGAGTGTGTGAGTGCATGTGTGTGCATGAGTGTGAGTGTGTGTGCATGTGTGTGTGAGTGCATCAGTGTGTGAGTGCATGTGTGTGAGTGCATGTGTATCAGTGTGTGAGTGCATGTGTGTGCATGAGTGTGTGTATGAGTGTGTGTGTGAATGCATGTGTGTGAGCGTGAGTGTGTGAGTGTGTGTGAGTGCATGTGTGTGCATGAGTGTGAGTGTGTGTGCATGTGTGAGTGTGTGTGTGTGTGAGCGTGTGTGTGTGAGTGTGTGTGTGTGTGCGTGAGTGTGTGAGTGTGTGTGAGTGCATGTGTGTGCATGAGTGTGAGTGTGTGTGCATGTGTGAGTGTGTGTGAGTGCGTGTGTGTGTATGAGTGCGTGTGCATGTGCGTGCATGTGTGAGTGCGTGTGTGTGTGTGTGTGTGTGTGAGAGACAGAGAGAAAGAGAGAGCTCTTTCCAATCAGCGGAAGTTGCTGTGGCCTGAACTCATGGCCGAGTTTCGGGCCCCCGCCCCCTTCACACCGTGCCCTTTGCCTCGGTCGCGAAGGAGGCACTCGGGAGCGGAGGGCCGGGGCAGCAGGGCCTTGGGGGGGGACCCTTGCCCCCAGGCCTCGTCTCTGTCATCCGCAGGAGCAGAGGGACTCGGTCACAGGCCAGGCTCCTCCGCCGTTCACTGTCTTTGGCTCATCACGCTCCCCTCCGACCTCTGACCTGGCAGACAGCAGAGGACACAGGCAGCTGGGCTCCCCATTCCCTGTAGCGCTGCCCCCCCGCCCCCCGCCATTCACGGTGGCTCCCCGTGTCCTCGCCCCTGCTGACCGTGCACAGGGCACCTCCATGCTGGACGGGGCCCGAGAAACCACGCTGCTCAGCCGTCCCCCTGATGCTTGTGCATCATTCCGTCACTGCTGCGATCACGGCGTCCTCCCTGTGCCCGGGCGAGTGCGCAGCACGGCCGTTCCTCCCCCTCCTGTCCAGAGAAGCTGGGGAGCGGGAGGAGGGGCCCCTGTGCCGGACGAACCCGGCCGGCGTGGCTGCAGGGTTGAGCGTCGACCTATGACCCAGGAGGCCACGGTTCGATCCCAGTCGGGGCACGGGCCCGGGTTGCGGGCTCCATCCCTGAGGTCCCCACGTGGGGCGTGCAGGAGGCAGCCGACCCCTGGTTCTCCCTCGTCGGTGATGTTCTCTCTCCCCTCTCCCTTCCTCTCTGAAATCCATAAACACTTTTTAAAGAAAATGGGAGACGGATTCAGTCCCTGCGACTAGAACAAAACGGGGCGGAACCAGGAAATGGCTGCTGGGGGCGGGGCCTGGCAGGCTCAGGCTCCCTCGGGGCCTCGGAGCGGATCATCTGGGTCAGAGGGAAGCGTGTCCGCTGCCAAGGAGCCACCGGGGGGCGGGGGGGGGGGCGCACACGCGTGCCGGGACAGCGTGCAGCGTGCTGACAGCTCGGTGATGCACGCCTCCCCAGGTGCTCGGCCGCTCGCTGTGTGGCTTGATGTTTTCATTGAACTGGAAGCCTCCGGTCGGTGCCTGCGAGGCCGGGAGGACGGGCCTGCGCCGGCCCAGCCCACGGCCACGCTCCCCTTCCCACGGCGGCAGCACTGACCGGGGCGGAGGCAGGGGGCCAGCACCCCCTCACGTGCACCCCGGGGCGCTCTGGGCTTCCTGGCCCAACAGCTGCGTGGAAAGGGTTTGGTCCCACGTGTCCCTGCGGGAGGGCCGGGCGGGGAGGGCGCGGGCGGGAGACTGCGGACAGAGGTGCCAGGCGGGTGGACGGGCTGCGTGCCCCGAGTTTCTTGGCCTCTTTGGCCTCCCTGTTCTCCTGTGAAACGAGATGGACGGCAAAGGTGTGCGCTTGCAGGGACCGGGAGGATGCAGGAGGCCAACGGCTGAGGTGCCGGGCTTGTGGCCGGAGCACCCTCCGTGCGTCTCCGGCAGATGCTCTGGGCTCCCCTCACTGCTCGGGTGCCCCCGCCTCTCACCAGAGGAGGCACGTCACCCGCTTTCCACGCTCGGTGGGCGTCTCAGCAGATCCACGGGGACAACGCGCAGGGGAACCGTATCCTGGCGGCGAAGGAGCAGACGCCCTCGCCGCGCGTCACCCGCACCTCGTCCTTTACCGCTCACGCTGGCCTCCAGGGGGGCGGGCGAGCTCTGTCTCCAGGACCAAGAATCGAGGACATGGAGTCGTGACTGGGGATGCGAGGGCCTTGCCCGGGCCACGCGGCCGGGACGGGAGCAGCCGAAACATGGCCCTGGCTCCTGGTTGGTTTGCCGGCTGCTTTGCTGTTTCCCTTCTGTCGATTCCGGAGATGCGGGCCGGCGGGGGGCGGTGGGGGGGAGGGGGCGGGTGACTGGAGCGGGTGGGGCATGTCTTTCTTCAGCACAACCTAGCAAGCCCGTCCTGCAGACTCGGGGGGCGGGGGGGGGGGACACGGGGGTGGCCTGGGACCTGCCGCTGACCTTTAACCTCTCTGGCATTGCGTTTCCTCCCTGCCACCCAGGAATGCTGCCTCCTCACCGGGGGCCTGTGCGAGCTCCTGCGTCTGAGGAGACACCGCAGGCGCGCGAATGGGACGCGCCCGCAGGCCGTGCTGTGTGTGCCTTCTACCTAGGAACCAGGAGCTCACGGTTCGATTCCCGGCCGGGGCACGGCCCGGTTTGTGGGCTCGACCCCCAGGGTGGGCGTGCAGGAGGCAGCTGATGGATGTTTCTCTCTCATCGATGTCTTAGCTCTCTCTCCCTCACCCTGTCTCTCTTTATAAAATCCACAAAAACATATTAAAAATAGAAAAAGAAAAAGAAATGCAAGTGCAGTGACGAGGCAATCGCCCGGGAACCCCCTGACGGAGCCAACGCTCCCCTTCACCGCGGCTGTGCAGACACACAGCATCCCGTGGAGACCCTGAGGACAGGCCCGCTTCGAGGGCAAGGAAACGGCTGTGCCGACTGCTGAGCCCCATGCGCCCTGTGGGCAGAGAGGCCGAAGCTCAGGGTGCGAAGCGCCCCCCCCAATAGGTGGCAGAGCGCGGCTCTGACCCGGGCTTGTCTGAGGGCCCCAGTCCCCGGTCCCCTGGGACTCGACAAGGACAAGAAGTGACAGCCAAGGGGGTTTGGTGCTGGGCCGTCGTCTTGGCCCTGCACCCGGCCGGGTGCCATGACGGGCACACGAGCTTCCTGGGGTCTTCACTGCGCTGTGCCCGCCATGGCTCCTGTCTGGCTTCTGCCCTCGGCCCCAGCGTGGTTCCCGGGCCCCCCTCCCCACCTCCCAGAGGCCGTGTCGGTGCCTCCTGTCCACCTACCCCCTTGCATTACCTGCCTCTGTAGCTGCCAAGGAGCCGGCTCCCGGGAACCCTCAGGCTCCCTGCAGCCCCCCCTCAGCCCTGCAGCCCTCCCCCGACCCCCTCTGCCCTGCAGCCCCCCCGCCCCCTCAGCCCTGCAGCCCTCGCCCCCCACCCCCTTGGCCTGCAGCCCCCCATGCCCCCCCGGCCGTGCAGATGATGGGCTCCTTCCAGCTCCCCTGCTGGTGGCGGCTCCGGCCGATCAGGGCGATGAGGCTGTGCAGCTTCCTCTGTACCGCCCCCTCGGCCCGGAAAGCACCCGCTGTCCGTCATACTGCCTGGCACCAGAAGAAAGCCCCTCTCCCTTCCTGCTCCAGCATCTGGCTGCCTGGCAACCAGGGCAGAAGCCCGGAGCATCTTGGATTTCTTTCTCGTTTCCCCGCCGGGTCCCGAAAGCAGCCGTGTTTGGTTAAGTGGCCCTTGGCGCTCGGAGACGCGCCTCAGCCTGCCCGAGCGCCCTCTGCAGCGCGTCCCCGTGATGCAGCCCGGTCCGCGCCCGGGTCCCCGTGATGCAGGCCCGGTCCATGCCCGGGTCCCCGTGATGCAGCCCCGGGTCCGCGCTCGGGTCCCCGTGATGTAGGCCCCGGGTCTGCGCCCGGGTCCCCGTGATGCAGCCCTGGGTCCGCGCCCGGGTCCCCGTGATGCAGCCCGGTCCGCGCTCGGGTCCGGCCGCGTGGTTCTCGGGTGCAGACGCATCGTTCACAGGGAAGGCCGGAGCTGGCTCGTCGCAAGGGGAGCCGGGGGTGGATCGGCTGTGTGTGCGGGGGGGGGGGGGGGGGGGGGGAGGGGGCGTGTGTGAGGGGCGTGTGTGCGAGGGGCGTGTGCGGGAGGGGCGTGTGCGCGAGGGGCCTGTGTGCTTGGGGGCGTGTGCGCGAGGGGGCGTGTGCGGGAGGGGCGTGTGTGCGAGGGGCGTGTGTGGGAGGGGCGTGTGTGCGAGGGGCGTGTGCGCGAGGGGGCGTGTGTGGGAGGGGCGTGTGTGCGAGGGGCGTGTGCGCGAGGGGGCGTGTGCGCGAGGGTGTGTGTGTGCGAGGGGCGTGTGTGGGAGGGGCGTGTGTGCGAGGGGCGTGTGTGGGAGGGGCGTGTGTGCGAGGGGCGTGTGCGCGAGGGGGTGTGTGTGCGAGGGGTGTGTGTGGGAGGGGCGTGTGTGCGAGGGGTGTGTGTGGGAGGGGCGTGTGTGCGAGGGGTGTGTGTGGGAGGGGCGTGTGTGCGAGGGGTGTGTGTGGGAGGGGCGTGTGCGCGAGGGGGTGTGTGTGCGAGGGGTGTGTGTGGGAGGGGCGTGTGTGCGAGGGGTGTGTGTGGGAGGGGCGTGTGCGCGAGGGGGGAGGGGCGTGTGCGCGAGGGGGTGTGTGCGCGAGGGGTGTGTGTGGGAGGGGCGTGTGTGCGAGGGGCGTGTGCGCCGAGCACATGTGGTGAAGCTGGCAGCTCCGTTAACCGCGGGTGCAAAGGGAAGAGCTATTTCCCTGAAGAACAAGGCCGTCTTGGAAACGAATGTCTTTCCGAATCCGCTCCATTCGGGGAGAGGCTCCAGACTCGGCACGGCCCCCACCCGCCCCGCCCAGCTGTGCCCCCGCGGGAATGGGACCCTCTTCCGACAGGGCCGTGGGAGCGGCGAGGACCGAGGAGAGGAAAGGACGCCCCGCCTTCCCAGGCCTCGGGCTCAGCGCGGACAGGGCCCGCGGGGTCGGGCTGAGCCTGGCACCTGCCGCCTGGCGCTGTCCTGGCTCATGCCGCCCGCCATGCCGCCCGCAGGCTGTGTGTTCCCGAGGCCTGTCATTCGGGGTTGGCGGGACGGCACTTCCCTCCGGTCAAGGCGGTGCTGTTTCCAAAACATCAAACCTTTTTAAAAATATGTATGTTTATGGATGTCAGAGAGGCAGGGAGAGGGAGGGAGAAACATCCGTGATGAGAGAGAATCACGGACCGGCTGCCTCCTGCACGCCCCGCACTGGGGATCGAGCCCGCACCCGGGCCTGTGCCCTGACCGGGAATCGAACCCGGACCCTTCAGTCGGCAGGCCGGCCTCTATCTACTGAGCCAGCGCGACGCCCCCCTTGTACACGCGGTTTAAACGCACAGAGAGCAGGGGTCCCACGGAGATGAGCCGTGGCTAAGGGTCAGGGAGGCCTGCTTGGGGCACAGACCGGGGGAGAACTCACCTCCGTGGGGACAGCCTCCCTGCCCTCAGCGTCGCCCCTCGTCGCCTCCGGACGAGGAGCAAAGGGCCGAGCGGGCATTTGGCGTGGAGGGGCCGAGGGCAGAGTTTCCGTTCTCCGCTCGGGGCCATCGTTCTGGGAGCTTTCACAGAAACCAGCGTGTTGGGCCTGCGAGTGGGGAACAGGGCCCGGGCGCCAATGCTTTATTCCCCGAGGCCCGTGCGCAGGCGTCACCAGGCGGAGCCTTGTTGTACCGGAAGCTTCTCGGAGCCCCTCTCCCAGGAATTCCTGATTCCGCTGAGATCGCCCTCGGCCTTCCTCCCCGACACTTGTTGGGTCGCCGCCCGCGTGGAGTCCTTTCTTGCCGGGCGCCACGCCCGTCGCGTCGCATGTGACTGTTTCCGTTCTTCACAGTCCCTCGGGCCACTGTCCCCCATTTCACCGACGACGCCCCGGGGCTCCCGTGTGTTCTCAGCATCCTCGAGTCCCACAGGGGGGAACGGCGGAGGCCGGACCGGAACCGGGCCCTGGGCTCCTCCCTCGGAGAGCGGTGCCTTGTGCTTCAGCTCGGCTCCGTTCACGCCCAGAAAACATGCCCGTCCCGTCTTCACATCGCTCGTTTCTAGAATAGCCTTCCAGCCAGGAGAGGAGCCTCCGTCGGGGAAAACGCCCCCAAACACACAGGACCCCCCAAAGCACAGCCGGGGGCGAAGGGCGCCGGGGGAGCCGCGGAGGGGGATGTGGGTCGTCACAGAACAAGAACAGCGAGAAGCACGCCAAAGCACTGGCCGCACTCTACCGAGGAGGCCGGGCGCGGGCCCCCCACGCAGGCCAGGGACCGCTGCCCATCGCTCTGCTTCCGTGTGTCCCCGGGGGTCAGGATGTCGCGAGACCGTCGGCTCAAGGAGCCAACATCTCCCTGCGAGATCTCTGGGCCCAGGAAGTCAGATAGCGTGTCTCTCAGCATGACCTCTGCGTAAGCCACGTGGCCCACGCCCGGCGCAACCCGACCAGGGGCTTGGCCCCACGGGCCTCTCCATTCCCACCTGTAAAATGGGAGAGCACCTGGCTGGGACGGTGCAGTGAGGGGCACGGTGCTGGGCTGATGTCTCCAGGGAGGGTCACCCTCAGGGCACCTGATGGGATGGTTCTCGGATGTGAGCCCGGCCCGGTGGCTCCATGGCTGAGCGTCGACCTATGAACCAGGATGCTGGGGTTGGATTCCTGCTCAGGGCACAGGCCGCGGGCTCCACCCCCAGTGTGGGGCGTGCAGGAGGCAGCTGATCCATGGCTCTCTCTCGTCATGGATGTTGGCTGGCGACGGCACCGCTGCGGGTGCGCCCTCCTGGCATCTGACCCTCACAGGGCATCTCTGCTCCCACTTTGCAGATGGGAACAGTGGGGCTCCAGAAGGCTGAGCCGAAGTCCAGCTCGGGTCCAGGTGCTTGCTCCATCACTGGACCCCTGGCTGGAGACGGACGTCCAGCTGCTGGCAGTCACAGCAATTAGCACCCAGGCCCGGCGGGCGAGGCTCAGTGGTGAGCGTCGACCTATGGACCAGGAGGTCACGGTTCAGTTCCCGGTCAGGGCCCAGGTCCGGGTTGTGGGCTGGATCCCCAGTGGGGGGCGTGCAGGAGGCCGCCGGTCCGTGATTCCCTCTCATCATGATGTTTCTCTCTCCCTCTCCCTTCCTCTCTGACATCAATAAAAATGTATTTAAAAAATATAATTAACACCCACCAAGAAGCTGATGTGAACAGCCCGAGCCTCACAGCCCCGCCCCCCGCCGTGTGAGGAGACGAGGGCGAGCATTCGGTCACCCGCCAGGGCCCCCACCTCGGACCACTCGGCAGTGGGCAGGCGATGTGACTGTTGGCAAGTCCCTTCCCCGCAGGCGGGTGGGGCGGAGGCAGGGGGAGGCTCCCTTGTCTGATAAACAGAGCCGTCGGCCGGGAAATGGCTGAGGAGCCTCCTGGCTTCCTGAGGGCTCCCCTGCGATGCGATTCGGGGGCGAGCCCGCCTGGCCGCCCATCTGCACTCGGTTTATTCACGCTCCGGGTCTCAGCCACGCCCGCTTAGCCATCTGGGCCGCCTGGCACCGCCTGGCACGGGATGGGCTTGGAGAGCCTGGCGCTGGGGCCCTGGGGGAGGGATGGTCACCGCCCGCCTATCGCCCCCACGCGGGCGCCCATGGGCAGCTGCCCCGGCCCCGCTGCTGCCCGCCGGGCGGAACCCTGGCCGGCGGGCTCCCGCTTTTACTGCTTCAGTATCTCCAAGTCCCACAGTGTGAGGGCGGCTTCGGTCGCCACCGGTTGCCGCCCAGCTCTCCGGGCCCAGCCCCGCCGTATCCCGAAGATTACCTTCCCCGCCCGCCCTCCTAACCCACCCCGCCCACACCGAGCTCAGGGTCACAGCCAGTTTTAGGGACAGCGCTGCTTTCTCTTTTGCTCTCTTAACGTATTACCATGTCGTTTTATTTTTATTTATTTATGTCTTAACCCTCCCCCGAGGATAGTTTCCATTGATTTTAGAGAGAGCGGAAGACAGAGGGAAAGACTGAGAGGAGCATCGATGTGAGAGAGACACATCGATGCGTCGCCTCCTGCACGCGCCCCGACCAGGGCCCGGGCCAGGGAGGAGCCTGCACCCGAGGTCATGCCCTGGACCGGAATCGAACCCGGGACCCTTTGGAGCTCAGGCCGAGGCTCTATCCCCTGAGCACACCGGCCAGCACTGCTCTCTGGCAAAGAGTGAGTGTTGGGAAAGGTTCACGAAGCTCCCGCATTGTGCTCACACCCACTGCTCGTTCCGTTGTTGCTGGGGGGCTGGTTTCAGGAGGAAATGCCCCCCACCCTGACACTCAGTCCACAGCCCTGGGTGCACGCGGCTGCTAGGCCGGGGCAGGTCCCAGGGCCCCGCGGGGGGGGCGGGGGCTGTTTTCGGGTTCTGCACACAGAGGAGCTGGCTTTCGAGGCCGCAAGGAGAGGCCGTGGGACCCCCACGGCGTGATGAAGCTCGCGTGCTCCCTGCCCTCGACGGAAGGGCGACTCCCTCCTCGCTGGCGACGCCTGAGGCGCTGCGGGAGGAAGTTCGTCTCCACGCCGCGGGCCGGTGCCGGGCCGGTGCCCATCCTGTGTGCCCAAAGGCTGCCGCCGGGAAGCTGGGGTTCTCCTCTGAGCAGAGTTCCGTCTGCGACGAAGCCGCTGGAAGGAAAGAGTCAGACGAGGGAGGGGTGGGGACAGAACGGAAGCGGGTGGTGGGCAGGGCGGAGGCGGAGCCCGCGGACGGTTCTCCTCTGGGGGCGGCGGCTCTTCTCCTGGAGGTTGTGGCCCCGGAGGCGGAGGCGCTGAGCAGCCCCGGGACCAGTCTCCCTGAGGTGTCAGCTCCCTCCACGCGGGCCAGAAACTCAGCCCCAGCCACATCCTGGGCACCTGTTTCCCCATTGCCCACTGTCCCGGCACCCTCCCTCCCCGGCACCCTCCCCAGCTCCCTCCCCAGCACCCTCCCTCCCCAGCACCCTCCCCAGCTCCCTCCCCAGCACCCCTGTTCTCGGTCACTGGGCGTCCTGCTGCTCGAGTGCATGGGCTCTTGGATGTGGAGTCTGGCTGGCACCCAGGCTGCGGGGGCCGTAGACCTGGAGGGTGGGTGGTCTGGGCAGCCGTGTGCACGCGCCTGCGTCGGGCGACAGGTGAATCCCATGCAGGGCGAGGCCCGGGCGGGTGCGTGAGTTCGGGGGTGGGGTGGGGGTTGAAGAGTGGAGTTCCTGCAGGAGCCGGCATGCTGGGGAGGCGCTAGCCCCTCGCGCCCTCCTCGCGTCTTCGTACGGAGGTTTCCTCTGCAAAGGAGCTTCTAGAAAACCAATGTCGTTCCACGAGAGACGCAGCGCGTAACACAGAATAAACGCTGGTGGCCACCGCCTCGTAGAACTTGGCGTGACCTCTGACCTTGCGGAGCCCACAGCTCCTCGAAGCGACCGCGGGGGCCTAGGGGGGGCTCTGTGTCCTCACAGGGAGCCTGCAGGTGCGGCTCCCAGACTCAGCAGGACGGGGGCTTTGCTGGTCCTACCTGCAGGAGCCTGTTGGGGCGCAGAAGCCCTCGGTTCGAGATGGAATTGGGCAAAGCTCTGCCCTCGGGTCTGGGAGCCTGTTGCACCCCAGGGGTCTGGGCGGGTGACTTCGGAGGCCACACCTCGTTCTGAGCTTCCCAGAACCTGCCGAGGAGCCGGCTGCCGGGCCCAAGGCCGGGCCTAGGGCTGAGAGGGCGGATGGTTCCGAGGAGGCCGAGTCGCCGGGAGGCGGGACAGGGACACCCAGGGAGGTCCGGGAGCAGCCAGAGTGTCTGGGTGACGTCGGGGGCTGAGGAGTGACATGGGGGCTTGGCCACTGGCCATGGCCGAGGCAGCCACACCTGCGCGCGGACGGAGGCTGCAGGAGCCGTGGGGCTCGCCCTGGGCCCAGCCTGAGCACAGGGTCCTCCTTCTGTGAGGTCCCGCCCCGCAAGGGCTCCGTTACCCCAGCAGGGACACGGAGGGGGTCGAATGCCCCCAAACACCGTGAGGAACTTGGGGTTCATCCCTCTTCCTGCTCTTCCCGCCCCCGTCCCGGAATGAACACGCGTGGGAATAAGATGGTGGAGGGAGGCTGCGGCCACGGGGAGAGGAAGGTGGCCGAGGGCTGCGGCTTGGTTTCCGTGTTTCCTTGGGCGGCTCAGAGGGTGAGATGCTGCTTCTCACTCACACCTGGGCCTACAGGGAAGGTGGCCCCCTGGCCAGTGCGGCGCCGTGGACAGAGCGTTGGCCTGTGGACCAAAGGGCCCGGGTTCGATTCCGGTCACGGGCACGCGCCTGGGCTGCAGGCTCCTCCCAGCCCGGGCCCTGGTCAGAGGTCGTGCAGGAGGCACCCTATCGATGTGTCTCTCTCTCTCCCTCTCTCCCATGCTCCCTGGAAATCCATGGGAAAATGAGGATTCACCGAGAGAGAGAGAGAGAGAGAGAGAGAGAGAGAGAGAGAGAAAGAGAGAGAGAGAGAGAGAGGGAGGAGGCGGCCTCTGGGCTCGGGGGGGGCGTGTCGTTGGCTTTGTGGGTTCGGACGGGCTCTTTCCGCAAGCTTGTCCGTCCCTCCGTCTGTCCATCCATCCGTCCGTCCATCCGTCTGTCCGTCCGGTGCCTCTGAAACGTGGGCCCACAGGACAGCCTGCCTTTGCCTCGCGGTGTCGCAGCAGATCGGGCGCGACGGTGCCTCTGGGCAGCACAGGCTGCCTCTCCAAAGGCCGCGCTCTGGGCCGAGTGGTTTTAGAGAAAATCACGCAGGACTCAGAGCCCAGGAAGGAGCCGCTGCAGCAGCGCCTGGGCTTCTGCTCCGCTGCTTCCTCGGGGCAGAACCCAGGCCCGCCCCTTCCTCCCCTCCGTCCCACCCGCCCGCGGCCCCGGGACACATGCCCTCTCCTGTGTGCTGTGTCTCTCTGAGAGTCTCTGAGGCCCCAGTGACGGCGGGCGGGTCCCCCAAGATCGTCCAGGGAACCTTCATCCCACTGCTCCCCCAGGAAAAGCATGCTTTTTAGAAAATGATTTATTGTGGAAAGTACTCCACGTCCCCTTCTGTCCCACAAGGACCCCCTCCAGCCTGCCCCCCCAAGGCCTCTGCCCCCCGTCTGTGCCCACAGGCCATGCACCTGCACCCCAGGCCCTTGGCCATCCCTCCCCACCACCTGCCCCACCCACCCTCCTGGAGCGCACGCTCCACTCCTGCTTCCTCCTCTCGGGACCCTCTGCTCATCCGTTTACTGTGTTACCGAGACCCCCTGTGAGGGAGACCGGGGTACTTGTCTCGCTCAGACTGACTCACTTCCTGGGGCATCGTGCTCCAGGTCCCTCCACGCCGCCTCGAGGCGAGAGAGCCTTCCCGTGCCGCAGCGCCTTCCACGTGCAGATGAACCGCAGCTCTCCCACCTGCCCGGCGGCCGGAAGACCTGGGCCTCAGTGGAAGGAAGGGTCTGTAATGAGGCCGCTTGGTGTTTTGCTGTTAAGCTGAAGGGGCCAGGAGCGGAGGCCTGGCCTGTAGCTCAGGTTCTGAAACCCCAACTTCCCGTGGAAGTGTCCCTGCTTTTTTTAAAAAATCGATTTCAGAGAGAAAGGGAGAAGGAGAGACATGGAAACATCCATGACGACGGAGAGTCACGGATCGGCTGCCTCCTGCTGGCCCCCCACTGGGGATCAGCCCGCAGCCCGGGCCTGTGCTCTGACGGGGAATCGAAGCCAGACCTCCTGGTTCCTAGCTGGACGCTCACCCACGGAGCCACCCGGGCCCGGCTGGTCCCTGCATGTTAGAGTTACTTTTCCAAAGGGTCTCAAACAGCCCGCCGGAGGTAAACAAACCTCGCCGCCATGGCCCCCCCTGGGGGAACCTCCTGGCCACCTCGGCCCGGAGACAGCCCGCAGGAGGTAAACAAACCTCGCCGCCATGGCCCCCCCTGGGGGAACCTCCTGGCCACCTCGGCCCGGAGATCGGGGTCAGTAAGCCCGTGGCCAGCGTTTGATTCGAGCCGAATGCTCCAGGCAGGTGACCTTCCGTGCCTGGTGGACCCCGACCTTGAACCCTTTCTCCACGTCAGACCAGAGCGCCGTGCGGAGCAGCCGCCATTCCCGCAGAAAAGGGAGCGCTGGGCCAGCCTCAGCCCTGCTCGTGGGCCGCGCATCGGCCAGGACTCGGCAGCTTCCGCAGAGCGTGTGTGTGTGTGGCAACATGTGTGATCCGATGCTCACACTTCAACTTTCCAGCCAGTGAAACTCTTCGTCGCCCAGCCGGCGTGGCTCCGTGGCTGAGCGATGACCTAGCAACCAGGAGGTCAGGGTTCCATTCCGGGTCAGGGCACAGGCCCGGGTGGCAGGCTCCATCCCCAGGGTGGGGCATGCAGGAGGCCGCCGGTCCGTGATTCTCTCTCTCATCGGTGATGTTTCTATCTCTCTCTCCCTCTCCCTTCCGCTCTGAAATCAACAATATATATAAAATATTAGGAAACACCTCATCACTGTCAAGGTCATTTCATCATAAGTTGCTTTCTCCTCGCCTTGGCTGTTGTTGATAGAAGCCACACGAAGCCACTTTGGGGGGGCACAACTCCGCCCTGTGCCCCTCGCCCCATCAGCCCAGGAGCGACCTTGACGTGACAGGAGAGTGACGCAGACGGAAAAGGCGCTTAGACCACGTGCTGGCGACGAGCCGGTGAGCTGGTTCTGGCGTGGGAATTCCACGTGGGAGGCAGCCGGCTGCCGGCGTTGGTCAGAGGGCATGCCGCGGGCGCTGGCGGTTTCGTCACAAGACGGAATTCCGTGTCTGCCCCGAGGCCTCGGGACCAGAGGGACCGGGAAGATGAGTTTACGTGTTCTCGGCAGGAAACAGTCCCTGGGACGCGGGTCTGCGTGTTCCATGAATCACGAACACGTGGCTGAGACCCATGGACCTTCTCCAGGGGAAAAGCAAGCCCTGCCCCGTCGGCACAGCGTGTGGGGTGCGGGCAACATGCCTCGGGCGAGCGGAGCCGGGCGTGCCCTGACCTGGCATTTCCTTCTCTGGAGCACGTCAGGCCCGCGGCAAAGGCGGTGGGGACCAGGTGCGCCTTCCTGGCACCGCTCGGCGCAGTTGTCTGTGGAATCTGTGGCTTTTAGCATGTCAGTCGGAGCTCATGGCCTGGCTGCTGGGGGGACCAGGGGCCTGGGTCCATCCTGCCCTGTGCTCTGTGCCCAGCTCCCGGGGCGGGCGGGCGGGCGGGCGGGAGGCCCCCGGTGTCCCCGTCCCGCCTGTCCGGAGGGCCGGCTGTGCCCACGCCCGCTGCAATGAGCTAGGCCTCAGTCTGAGCACCACTCAGATGCGGAGACGCCCCCGTGGCCGGAGGAGGGGCCCTCCGTCCCCAGATGCCGCCCTGCCCTGCTACCTGAGCTCAGAGTGGGCGGCGCAGGAGAGAGCAGAGGGAATAAAACTCCAACTCCCAGCCCTAAGCAATGGGAAGAAATACGAAAATATTTTCACTGTTATTTCTTTCTAAGTGTGTGTGTGTGTGGGGGGGAGGGGAGACAGAGACAGAGACAGAGAGAGAGACATCGATGTGAGAGAGAGACGTGGACCGGCTGCCTCCTGAGCTCGCCTTGCATTTGGGATGATGCTCCAACCAGCTGAGCCGCACGGCCGGGGCCTGAAAACGTGTAAATGTGTGAGGCAGAGGGGTGGGGGGGGTGGGCACCGTTTGTCCTCTCGCCCAGTGGTCCAGCTTGAGGCTTTGGTAAAACTGTGAGGCGCTTGGACCTGGCGCTGCAGGACCCCCACCTAAAGGTGCCGGAGATGGTGGCCTCTCACGGGTGCTCCCACCCGGCCCGTGCCCCTCAGCACCACCTCTTGTCATTCACCTGCATCCCGGGGGCGTTTTACTCTCCCGTGGGGAATCAGGCGCTTGGGATCCAGGCGGGTCACCCCACCGATCCGGGACTCGGTTTCCCCACCGGTGACAGGAAGGCGGACCCGCCGTGTGGTCTCCAGGACTCGGCGGCTCTCACCTCCTGGTATCTCGCTTCTGCTCGGTAATTGAAAGGCTTTGGAGATAATGTTCGCGTCACGTTAATGATTGAGCCGGTTAAGAAGGAAACACATCGGCACCAAGTACTTGCTCATTCCAAGACGACTGAGGTTTTAAATATTTAATGTGTAAATATTGGGATTCAGACAAGCATAACTTTGTGGACAAGGAAGTTCAGGAGATTAGAATCCCGGGACACCGCTGTGCTGTGGGGCCACGCTATCCATGGTGCAGCCCTGTAGTCATGTGAAGAAGGGGCGGGGCCGTGTGCACAAGGGGGCGGGTCACATGCACAAGGGGGCGGGTCACATGCACAAGGGGGTGGGTCATGTGCACAAGGGGGCGGGGTCATGTGCACAAGGGGCGGGGCCACGTGCGCAAGGGGGCGGGGCCACGTGCGCAAGGGGGCGGGGCCACGTGAAGACAGAAGCTGAGATGGAAGGGATGCGGCCAGGAGCCAAGGAGCACCAGGAGCCGAGGAGCACCAGGAGCCGAGGAGCACCAGGAGCCGAAGAGGCAGGCAGGACCCGCCCTGGAGCCCTCCCAGGCACAGCCCCTGATTTCAGGTTCTGGCCCAGCCCGGGGCGAGCACACGTCCCTGCTGGTTCCGGTGAGTCTTAGCATGGGAGCAGCAGCCCGGGACACGGACCCCTCCTGCCTGTACATGTGTGTCCAGCGAGAGAGGGAGGGAGCTGGGAACCTCAGCACCAGCCAGCCAGGCTGCCTGACGGGATTTGGAGGAAGTCTCGCTGGCTCCGTGCCCGCAGCCCGAGCGAGCAGGGGCCCTCCCTCCATCTCACCATCTGTCTGTCTCTCCATCTGTCTGTCTCTCTCTCCCTCTCTCTCCCCCTCTCTCTCCCTCTCTCTCTCTGTTTCTGTCTGTCTGTCTCTATTTCCTTCCACCTCTGTCTGCCTCTGTGTGTCCAGTAATCCCACTTCTGTGTATCTACCCAAAAGGACCGAAAGCAGAACCTCAGGTGCACAGCAGCAGAATTCACAACAGCCCGAAGGTGAGGCCACGCCGGTGTCCACGGCCGATGGCGGGTAAGCACTGGCGGCCGGCCGCAGAAGGAGCGTCACTCGGCCTGGAACGTGAGGGCGGTTCTGCCTCGTGCTGCAGCCCGCAGGAGCCTGGAGGGTGTGCTGAGCGAGAGAAGCCGGGCGCCAAAGCACACAGGCTGCGGGTTCCCCGCGCTGAGGCTCCTGGCGAGGTCCAGGTCAGAGAGGCAGAGCATGCTGGGAGCCAGGGGCTGCAGGCGGGGGGTGGAGGGCCGGTTTCGTGGGACCCTTTCCGTTGGGAAGAGGCGGAGGTTCCGGAAGGGAAGGTGGCGGTGATTGCACAGCAGTTTGACCTCTTGTGCGAACGCCGGGCCCTGAGACGCGGGCACGCTGTCCGTCCTGTCGCTCGCATTTCACCGCAGTCACAGCCCCTTCCGGTCCGCCTCCAGGCTTCTCGCTGTTCGGCGAGAACAGAGCGCATTTGCTGTTCGAACAGGAAACACCCATTCTGTGATCCTGTGAGGCCTCATGTGAGCTCAACGCTTCGCATTAAAACGGGCGCCACACAACGTAAGGATGAAGAACAAATTTCCAAACTTTTATTACGCTATTAGTGTTACTAATTTTATTAGCATTTACTCAGAACACCGATGATGTACATTTTTAGTTTTTACTTAAAACCACATTAGCCTGCCCGGCGTGGCTCAGTGGCTGAGCGTTGACCTATGAACCAGGAGGTCAGGGTTCGATTCCCGGTCAGGGCACAGGCCCGAGATGCAGGCTCCAGCCCCAGTGAGGGGCGTGCAGGAGGCAGCCGATCCGTGATCCCCTCTCATCGTGTATGTTTCTCTCTCTCTCTCTCTCTCTGCCTCTCCCTTCCTCTCTGACATCAATAAAAATATTTTTTAAAAAATAAGATAAAATTATACGACTCTCTGGGTCCGGGAGGCTCCCCACGTGTCCACGGGCTGTTACCTCTGCGTTCGCGAGGTGTGCCTGGCGCGTGGGCTGGGCTGCCTCGGTGTCCTGGGTGAGATGGCATCTCGGATCGCGTGCAGCCGGGCGTGGCTCTGCGCCAGGGAACGGTGCTGCCTCTCAGCCCCACCTCGCCCTTAATCGCCCTTAATCGCCCGCGCCGCCTTCACGTGAGTCCTCCGCGTTGTCGACAGAGGGCGCTGGAGGGGAGGGCGGGAGCAGGCGTGGCTCCGTCTCCCCCAGGTGAGTTCTCCACCACAGGTGGCGGGCGCCCTGGGCTTCCCCACGCCCAGCTCCCGCAGAGCAGGTGGCCAGCAGCACCCAGCGGCCAAAGCTTCTGTCGGGCCCCGGGGTGACTGTAGCTCGTACCCCCAGCGAGACATTCCCCCGTGAGGTACCTCCCCGGCACCTGTGGGGCGGATCTTGGGCAGGTCCTGGCGGCCCCCGGCTGCTTCCCGCCGTGCAGGGAGCCCAGGGGGCGCCTGTCGGCCAGCGGGGTCTCCACGCCGAGGGGACTGGGGGCCCCTCCCCGGCTCTGCACCTGCCCTGGGCCCTGGGCTGCATTCCTCAGAGTCCGCTTTCCACTGGCAGCCAGCCCCCCATGATCCCACCTTATTTCGGAGTCAGTACGTCTCCAAGCTTTTCTGGTCACATGACTGCGGTGTCTTTGTCCGACCTGCACCCTGAGCGAGGCCTGTTCCCAGGTGGACACTTCCTGTTTACGGGGAGATCGGTGGCGGCTGACTCTAAGCTGGAACAGACGCGGTTACGTTCGGTGCTCACTCTCTGCCAAGGAGGGCTCCGGGGACCCCTTGGGCGAGCGGCGCCCTGTGTGTCACAGGCGGGGCGGCTGCAGGAGCAGAGCTGACTCCTCCGCGCTGAGGCCGGGAGTCGGGTCGAGGGCTGGCAGCATCTCCTCCCCGTTCTCACGGGCCTTTCCTCCGTGTGAGCGCGTCCCTGGTGTCTCCGTGTGGGTTCACGCTTCCTCTTCGTACAAGAACATCTGTGCCCTGGCCGGTGTGGCTCAGTGGTTGGGCGTCGTCCGTGCCCCGAAAGGTTGCCGTTTCAGTTCCGGGTCGGGGCACAGGCTGGGGCTGCGGTTAGATCCCCGGCAGGGGGCGTGCAGGAGGCCACCGGTCCATGTTCTGCTCTCACCTCGATGTTTCTCTCTCTCTCCCTCTCCCTTCCTCTCTCTCTGAGAACCAATAAGAAAGAAAAAGACCATCTGTGAGGTTAGACCGGCCCTCGTAGCCTGATTTTAACTCATGGCCTCTGACGGCCCCGTCTCCACAGACAAGCATTTCTGGGAGAACCTCCGACATACAGACCAGGCGGGTGGGCGCAGTTCAGCCGTGACGTCTGGTTTCTTTCCTGGCTTGGTGTCGGGTATCCTGGCAAGTGCTTCTTCTGTGGTCGTGACAAGAGCCTCGGACTCGGTTCTGGAAACCGGATTTGGGGCCCACGTTCCGCTCCTTACCAGCTGGGCAAAGTGTTTGCCTCCTGAAGTCTCGGTTTCCTCCTCAGCGAAACGGGCTCACAGGGAAGCGGAGGACTCACCGAGATCCGGCACCTGCAAGTGCCCGGCAGCCTGCAAAGGCCCCTGGGGAAAGGGAGGGGGTCCTTGGGGGGTACACGGAGCCCCCCCCCCCCCCCCCGTTTTCCAAACGCTCCCGTTGCACTTCTGACCTCATGCTCATTAAGGCGGCGCCACCTACCCAACGGGGGAGGCGTGTAAAGGGCTTGGGCGCCCAGAAGCGCTCTCCTGGCGTATTCGCCGTCCCTGTGGGGTCGGGGCGTCTATTAGACCCCAAGTGGGACGAGTCACCGTTTCATCTCTTACGTTTCCTCGTTCTCAGCCGAAGGAGCACCTTCCCTGCTGACCCCTGGATCTGGGGGAAGATAGATGACGTGGCCTTTGGGGCAATGGCCACGCTCGCTAGGAGAGGGTGAGGAGGAGACGATACCCTGGCTCGCCCGGCATTGCCTCCACGGCAACCGCAGCCCCGGCGCAGGGGAAACCGAGGCCGGGCGTCCTCGGCGTCCTCAGGTGCCGGAGAGGAAGCACACTCTCGTCTGTCGAGCAGCCTTATGGACGAGACACAGGACACAGGTTTCACTTAATTCCCACAGGGTCCTAGCAGGTCGACATCGACCCCGTCTCAGCGGCAGGGAAGCTGAGGCCCACGGTCACGTGGCTCATAACCAGGAGGTCAGAGATCCAAACTCGGCCACCGCCTGTCTCGTCGCCTCCCTGTCCCCCGAATTCCTTCACCGTTGAACAGGCGGCAGCCACATGAGGGTCCGGGACGGAGCGCGGTTAGCAGTCGAGCTCCGGTTAATAAAATTCTCCGGTGAGTCATTCCTTAGTTCTCCGGCCACATCACGATCAGAAGAGTTAGGAGCGAGATCCAAAAGAAAAACGTTTTGGCAAATGTCTCAGCCATCTGCCGGCGTGGCGCCGGAGCGTGGAGCACCCTCGTCTGAGCCTGTTTACTGGGTGCCTTCGCAGTTTCCCTTTGCCATCTGCGTCCCTGGCGCCGCCGCCTGCCGAGCAGGCTGTTCACATGTTTATCTGCAAAAGGAAGGGCACTCCGGATAACTAGGTGTTGATGTTCGATCGATGGATCGATCGATGGATTGATCGATGGATTGATTGATCGATGGATTGATCAATGGAGTGATCGATGGATTGATCGATGGATTGATTGATTGATTGATTTAGTGACAGGGAGGGAGGGAGCGTTGTGGTTCGCCCGTCCGTGTGCCCCGGCCAGGATCGAACCACGCCCTCGGGGTGTCAGGGTGAAGCCACCGAGCACCCGGCCAGGGCTGGGGTGACCTTTGCGAGGACGTGGCGGAGAGCGAGCGCAGCAGCTGGTGAGGCGGGAGACGCGGAAAACTGCGACGATCAGGCAGGAGGCAGGTCTGGAGTGGAGTCCCACCCTGTAGCGCGGGCGACACCTCCCCTCCCCGTGGACGGTCGTCCGGGGGCCTGGCGGCGGCCGGAGGGGCTCCCGCTCCAAGCCCCTCTCGGGACACGTCGGCCGGAGCGGTACGCAGGGCTCAGTCTCCCCTCTCGGACACATCGGCCGGAGCTGTACGCAGGGCTCAGTCACTCCTCTCGGGACACGTCGGCCGGAGCTGTACGCAGGGCTCAGTCTCTCCTCTCGGACACGTCGGCCGGAGCTGTACGCAGGGCTCAGTCACTCCTCTCGGACACGTCGGCCGGAGCGGTACGCAGGGCTCAGTCACTCCTCTCGGACACGTCGGCCGGAGCGGTACGCAGGGCTCAGTCTCCCCTCTCGGGACACGTCGGCCGGAGCGGTACGCAGGGCTCAGTCTCCCCTCTCGGGACACGTCGGCCGGAGCGGTACGCAGGGCTCAGTCTCCCCTCTCGGACGCATCCTCCGGAGTTGTATGAAGGGCTCAGGCTCTCCTCCTGGGCCTGCACTGTGGTCTCCATGGAGCAGGCGCACCCGCGGTTCCTAGGACGAGCGTGCAGCGTTGGCTCCCTTCTGCTCCCAGGACTCACGGAGCTGTCACGGCCTTTGCATCCCGAACCTGAGCCCGTGTGAAGGGCCAGGCCTGGGGCGAGGCCTGCAGGGTGCAGAGAGAACGACGGGGACCCCTCAGCGTGCAGCGGGCTGGCCGTGGCCCTTGGGCCCCGCCTCGATGCAGTGGGTGCTTTACTCCCGACTCCCAGCCAAGCGTGTCCCTTTAACAACCAGTGATGTTACGACATCACACTCTGCGTCAGCGTGTAATCCATGGTGAGTGACCACTGGGCGATCTTGTCATGGGGGGACACGTGTTCTTCCGTATTTACCAATCCGCTCACTCGTGTTTATCGAACACTGGAGTCCCGGTGCACGCATGCCTCATGGCTGGGGTCCCTCGGCCGGGCCGGTGATCAGGGCCCATCGGGGCCATCTCGCCCAGTCCCAATCAGGGCCAATTGGGGCCGGCTGGGGGAGGGCTGCCAGAAGTTGGCTGCGTTGAGCATCTGCCCCCTGGTGGTCAGTGCGCATCATAGCGACCAGTCAACCGGTCGTTCGGTCAACCGGTCGTTCAGTCACTTAGGCTTTTATAGAGAGATCTTGATTTCACAGGATTGCAGACGCCCCCCCCACCTTTATCCACCACCCCTCCCCACCTTTGCCCACCCCCCTCCCCACCTTCGCCCACCCTCCCTCCCCACCTTTGCCCACCCCCCTCCCCACCTTCGCCCACCCCCCTCCCCACCTTCGCCCACCCCCCTCCCCACCTTTGCCCACCCCCTCCCCAGCTTTGCCCACCCCCCTCCCCACCTTTGCCCACCCCCTCCCCACCTTCGCCCACCCCCCTCCCCACCTTTGCCCACCCCCTCCCCAGCTTTGCCCACCCCCCTCCCCACCTTTGCCCACCCCCTCCCCACCTTCGCCCACCCCCCTCCCCACTTTCGCCCACCCCCCTCCCCACCTTTGCCCACCCCCTCCCCAGCTTTGCCCACCCCCCTCCCCACCTTTGCCCACCCCCTCCCCACCTTCGCCCACCCCCCTCCCCACTTTCGCCCACCCCCCTCCCTACCTTTGCCCACCCCACCACCTTTGCCCACCCCCCTCCCCACCTTTTCCCACCCTCCCTCCCCACCTCTGCCCACCCCCCTCCCCACCTTTGCCCACCCCCTCCCCACCTTTGCCCACCCCCCTCCCCACCTTCGCCCACCCTCCCTCCCCACCTTTGCCCACCCCCCTCCCCACCTTCGCCCACCCCCCTCCCCACCTCTGCCCACCCCCCTCCCCACCTCTGCCCACCCCCCTCCCCACCTCTGCCCACCCCCCTCCCTGTGCAGTTGCGTTTTGCTTTCTCAGGTTGGCCTCAAGGGCTCACCCTCCGGTTCTGACGACATCTCTGAGGATAATCGTGAATCTGAACATGGACAGCAAGGAGCTCGGGGTCCCTGTGAGAAGCCTCTCCCGTGTGATGGAAACAAAACCAGAAGCGCTGCTGGTGGGGGCCCGGGAGGGAGCCGGGGGCTCGGCTCCGTGGCTGCTTCTCCGTCCTGGCAGCACCCGCGCTCAGGAAGTCAGTCACCACCGCCCGCCCGTTCCTTTAAGAGGGGGCTGTGCCGGCGGGGAGCCGGAGCCTGGCAGGACGCTGGAAACGCTGAGCCGCGTGCCCGCACTTGCAGCATCCCAGCGGAGACGGTGCCCGCTTCTGAGGAGAGCACGCGGCCTTCGGTGCTCAGCCGCCCGCTGCCTTCGGAGCCGCAGGGAATGAAGAGCGCGTGTTTGTCAGCCGCGTGGCGCGGATGCCTGCCCGCGTCTCAGCACCCGGAACCGTCCAGCGGTCGCCTCTATAGTTCCCAAAGCCGCAGAGACAGCGCGAGTGGTTCCAGATGTGGCCCCGCCAGGCCGCACCTCACGGACCCGCCCGTGAAAACTCAGCTTCTAAGCCCTGGAGGCGGCCGCGGGCCGGGCTGCGTCAGGACACACACCACGGCCATTCCTCCGTGGACAGCACGGCCAGGCGGCTCTGCCTTCCCGGCCATCTGCTCCCTCCCTCCCTTCTCCTTTTATCTTTCTAAGTATTTTTAAAATATGTTTTAACTGATGTCAGAGAGGAAGGGAGAGGGAGAGAGAGAGAGAAACATCCGTGATGAGAGAGAATCACGGACTGGCTGCCTCCTGCACGCCCCCCCACGGGGGATGGAGCTCGTAACCCAGGCCTGTGCCCTGACCGGGAATCGAACCCTGACCTCCTGGTTCCTAAGTCGATGCTCAGCCCTGAGCCCCGGCCGGGCCCCTCGCTCTCTTCCTAAAGCAGAAACGGGGCCCTTGGTGGCCGTGCAGGGGCTGGGCTGCTTTGGGGCAGTGGGCTCTCTTCGGCTTTTAGAGGGTCATTGGGAGGCACCGTGGCAAGAAATAGATTAAAATGTCTGCACGTGGACTCGGTGCTGGGGAACATGGAGATGGAGAGGGGTTACGGTGATGACAGCCCGTCCATCTCCCCGGTGGTTTGCCGTGCGGCCTCACCGTGTTCCGGGCCCTGCTCGGCTTGCCGGCCGCCCGAGGTGACATGACATGGCGGGAACTAACACGACGGGGCCTGGGGCCCGGAGGCGGGAACTCGATGCCGTAAATCTCGAATCTGTGGACGGCGTCTGATGTCCGAGCTTGTCTGGCGCCTCCCAGAGGGCAGCGTCCTGAGAGCAGGTGCCTCCCGGCCGGGCCCGCAGCCTCACTGCGTGGTGAGGAGTTTTTATGGCCCCTGGCGAGGATCCAGACCAAGGTTCAACTCTCTCCACAAGGCACTCCGGCGTGCCACCCACGTTACCCAAGTGAGATTCGGGCTCCTAAATCCGGGGTCGCCATCATCGCGTCGCCCCATGCTCTGGAGGATGGGCGCGCCTAGTATCTACGGGCAGGGCTGCCCACCGGCCACCGTGAGCCGTCACCGTGCACACGCGGTCCGTGCCCGCGGCGCAGGAGCTGCTCCCTCACCTTGGCGGGGAGGTGGTTGCGTGCCGCGTCCATGACCTCCTGGGATCCTCCTGGGACGCAGCTGCCCTGGGCCGCCCGGAGCCCGAAGCACAGCACCCCACGTCACAGAGCGAGGGAGCCCCGTCCGGACCGGCCCCGGCCCGCCCTCCAGCGAAGGCCTCTTTGGACAGTGAAAGAACCTTTTAATGACCGTGTGCGTTTTAAACATGACAGACAAACAAGAGGTAAAGGGCGGAACCCCCATGCGCTGCTCCCCGGGTCCAGCAGCAATACTGCCGCCGTCAGGCCAGCTGCCTCCCCGCCTCTCCTGCCCCCGGATCACTCCTGCCCTGAACGGACTCCCCGTCCCAGGCCTGGGCCTGGTTGGTGAGAACACTCCCCCGGGGCCTGGCCTCTCCTCTGAGGTTCGGGAAGGAGGCTGAGCGTGGAGGCAGCGCGGGGACCTCAGGTTCATCGCTCCCTCCCAAAGGTCACGGGAGCTGGAAGAAATTGAGAAAAAGGCAGCATTTTCATGTTTTGAACACACACAGTCGTCCTGGAACAGAAATATTTTCTACTCTTTTTAAAAAATATATATTTTTATTCATCTCAGAGAGGAAGGGAGGGGGAGAGAGAGAGAGAAACATCCATGATGAGAGAGAATCATGGATCGGCTGCCTCCTGCACACCCCCTACTGGGGATCGAGCCCGCAACCCAGGCCTGTGCCCTTGACCGGAATGGAACCCTGGACCCTTCAGTCTGCAGGCCGACGCGCTATCCACTGAGCCACACTGGCTAGGCTAGGGCAGTGCTTTCTGCTCTTAAAAGACTGCTTGAAACAGCTTTTTCAGAAGGAGCATCGCGCGCCCCCGCAGAGTGCAGTGTAGACAATGTCAGCGTCGAGTACCATACAAGGCCGTGATTCCCGTGGCTCCGAGGACAGGACGCCACTCCTGATTCAGGAGGTTAAGGGACCCAGGCTTAAGCCAATTGGTGCATTGTATTTTCCCCAGACACTCTGATTGGTTGACAGATGGGCATGTGACTCCAACTGAGCCCATGAGATGCCATGAGATCATGTACTCTATGTACTATGTGTTTCTCCACATACATAACTTAGAGGAGGTATGTTACTTCCAAGTATTTACGAAGTGATTGCAGAGGTTGATTGCTTCCTGAGCGTGAAGGCCACGCGTGACACCATCAAGGCGACTTCAACGTGTTTTAATGGTGGAAGGAGAGTAGCTGCATTTTCTGGACACACTGCAACGCAGGAGAAATGAGAGCGTTGGAGCAGACGGACAGTGACGGCCTCACCCCTCCGCCCCCTTTCCAAGTCCAGCAAGCAGAGGCTGCTGCCGGCATGACGGAGCCGAAGCGATGCTGATCTCAGGGGAGATCTCACGGCCGTAAACTCCCTCGTTTCCCATCAGAGGGAGTGAAGTCCGCGGCACGACTCAGAGCTGTCAGACCTACAGCAGAAGGAAATAAAGATTAAAAGCTTGAGGCTGAATTTAAACCAGAGAACCCAAGAGCAGTGTAACTCGTTAACTAGTGAAAGAGCTATGGAAAACTAAAAACGCAAATCACGATCTACCGTAAATAAGGACGAAAAAAAGGGCCAGGAAATGCCAGGATCCAAACTCAGACGAAAGACAGGCAGGTCACCGCACTGCCGGGGGCACGTCCTTAAAGTGTCAAAGGGTACTTTGTAAAAGCGAGGAAAGGAATTTTAAAACTTGGATGCTACGGACGATCAGTTTAGAAATAAGACGTTTTTTGCCTCAAGAAGACATGGAAACCCCAAAACGCGCTTCGAGACGATGACTCATCAAAGGAGCCGGGTCCCGGCAGCCCACGGCTTAAGCCATCGGTAGCACGGGAAGTGTTAAGATCGCCCAGAGCGCGAGAAAGGAGTGCTTCTCGGTGCGCTCGCCGTGGTGATAAAACCGGAGAAACGCGAACCAAGCGTATCAGGGAGACGGCTGCAAACCCTGAACGAAATATCAGCGAGGGAAACGCACGGGTACCGGCGGGCCGTTATCGTAGCCGACACGTAACATCTGTCCACGCCAGCACAAGCAGCCAACACAAAAGGCTTACGTGCTGGAAAGAAGCAAACAAAATGTGTATTATTCGAAGATAAAATGATGAGATACCAGAAAAACTCATGCAAATAAACGGAGAAAACAATTTGAAACAATGGCGTTATACTCCATTTAGAAAACAAATATACAAAAAAAAAATGCTGCTTTTCACACTAAAAAAAAAAGTTAGGAAGTATAATGAATAACATTCCATTCATAATGACAATTTATATATAATAATGATCAGAGACATACTCCATATAGGAAACAGCATGCTCTATGGGCAATAAAGGAGATTTGATAAAATGGACCTTTTAGATATTCTAACTTTGTGAAGTAGGGGGAAAAGAATTGTTTGCTTTCCAGCTGTAAGATTTGACGGTAGAATTCCGCTTGGGAGAGAACCGGCTTTTTGTTAAGACAGACACCTCACTGGGCTGGTTTGGTTTTGCAAAGACAGTTCCTGTGCCTCACTGTCAGGGACTGGAATTAAGAGAGCCAGATTGGCTGGAGGGGAGTGAACCAGGAAAAGGAAGGGACGAGATCAAAGCCAGGGGCCCAGCTGGAGCTTAAAGAGAAAGTGAGGACCTTCTTCCAGTCAGAGGATGAGTAGAGGGACTTTATGGGGTAAACACATACATTTAAAGTTACTTGTGTGCTTCCTCATAATGTGACCCATTCGGATAGCCTCCAGCGTTTGATGATGGAGGTGGCAGTGGTAGTGGTGACAATGATGATGGAGATGATGATGGTGATGATGGTGATGATGGTGGTGATGGTGATGATGATGGTGACGATAGTGATGATGGTGATGATGGAGATGATGGTGATGATGATGGAGATGATGGTGATGATGATGAAGATGATGATGATGATGATGACGATGGTGGTGGTGATGATCAAAGTGGAGATGATGGTGGTGATGATGATGGTGATGATGGTGGTGATGGTGATGATGATGATGATGGTGGTGATGGTGATGATGGTGGTGATGGTGATGATGAAGATGATGACGATGGTGGTAGTGATAATGGTGGTGATGGTGATAATGGCGATGATGGAGATGATGATGGAAATGATGGTGATGGTGATGGAGATGATGGTGGTGATGATGATTATGGTGGTGATGGTGATGATGGTGGTGATGGTGATGATGAAGATGATGGTGGTGATGGTGATGATGATGGTGGTGATGGTGATGATGATGGTGGTGGTGATGGTGATGATGATGGTGGTGATGGTGATGATGATGGTGGTGGTGATGGTGATGATGATGGTGGTGATGATGGTGGTGATGGTGATGATGAAGTTGATGGTGGTGATGGTGATGATGATGGTGGTGGTGATGATGATGATGGTGATGGTGGTGGTGATGGTGATGATGATGGTGGTGATGATGGTGGTGATGGTGATGATGAAGATGATGGTGGTGTGATGGTGATGATGATGGTGGTGGTGATGATGATGATGATGGTGGTGATGGTGATGAAGATGATGATGATGGAGATGGTGGTGATGATGGTGACAATGGTGACGATGGTGATGGTGACAAGTGATGATGTTTATTGAGCACCTACTTTCAAGGCAGTGCACTAACTGTTTATGTCATTTAATTATCACAAAAACCCTATTTCCCATCACACATGAGAAATTCAGGCAAAGAGAAGTGAGTGACTTGACCAAGTGCACAGCTTGCGGATGGACTCGAGCTGTTGATGCAGACACTCTGAATCCCCAGTTCGGAGGATAACACACCCCGAAGTCGCCTTTCTCGTGCCCTTGTGTGGGGGCCGGTGAGGATATCGGAGAGTCCAGTGGGGCATGTGGACCAGAGAAAGGACAGATGTGCAGGGTCAGAGCCGGAGCAGAAACCAAGCATTCCATGGGAGCAGAGGCTGGAACGGGCTCGGGGAAGAACAAACACCACGCCCGCTCTTGGCCGTGAAACCCGGAGACCGAGCGTGGGCTGGGGCTTCTGTCAGGTGTGCGGTGGATGCTGAGACAATTTTATTACATCTTAAGGTAAACAGTTACGTCAGCCGGCTGGATAACTGAGCGTTATCCGAGAGACTCAATGTGGCTTGTAATTAAAACAGCCAGTGCTCCCTAAACGAATCTACACACATAACGTCAAGTACACCCAAATTCTAGTGGGATTTTTTCACTCGCGCACATTACTCAAAAATGTATTTAATAGAACACATTTACACAGATTGCCAAGAAAGCCGAAAGAGAACTGTGAAGGAGGACTTTCATCCATAAGATACGCATGCACCCGATGAAGCTACAGAAGTTGGCGCAGTGCGTGTTTCAAATCAGAACGTGCACCTGCTGTGCGCCAGTCACAGAGCTGGCCCAAAGGGAGAAACGATGGGTGAGGCAGGAGGACACGGGAGCAGGGAGGGCCGAGGGGCACCGCCATCGGTGTCCAGATGAGCAGTAAAGGCTCGGCGGTGCCAGGCCTTGCCCGGGGTCACCCGCCAGGATTGAAAGCCAGGCCCCGGACGTCCTCCTCGCTCCATGTGGCTCACTTCAGGGCGCTTGCTCTCGTTCCGCCTTCGGACGGGGCGGCGGCAGCAAAGGCGGCCGGATGGCAAAGCGGGGGCGGCTCCGTGAGGAAAGGGGCATTTTTCACCAGCAGCCCTTTGCAGGGCCTCCGCCCCGTGTGGAGATGGTGCGCCGCTGAAGGGTGTTCCGCGCTCAGAGACTCGAGTGTTTGCTTTTCCAAATCTCAGCCTCGTAGAGGCGCTCCGCTCAGAGGAGTCCGGGCTGCTCCTGGCCCCTCTCACTCGGGAGTGGCTACTCCTCGCGGCCTGAGGACCCTGGCGTGGAGGTGCTGCCCCCGGGGCCTGAGGGAACCCTGGTCGTCACCTCCCTGCGTGTCCGCGTGGGGCTGGCGAGGGCTTGGGGTGGAGGGAGGCGGCCGTTTCGCTTGGATGCTCACGCTCCCGAGTCTGGCCTGGGCCCGGCACCATGCGGAGGGGACCGGAGAAGCAGCGTTTGCGGGGAGAGACGCACTTGTGTTAACCGCGCAGCAGGAACGAAACTCGGGGGGCTCTCGGGCCAGGTTCCGGGAGACGGGCAGAGAGGGCGCAGAGTGCGTGGAGCTCGTTACCGATCGGTCGATCTGTCCATCTCTCCGACGTGTCTGTCCCTCCGAGCAGCCGGATCCCGTGGGCTCCTCGCCTCCGTCCGCTCCGGTCTGAGCGTCGGTCTTTGGTTAGCCGGCATTGGTGTGGGTCCCTAGAAACCCGAGGCCCTGCTCATGGGCAGGCCCGGCTGCCCAGGGCTCCGGTGAATGACCCGGAGGAGGCCCTTTGGACCGGGGACGCCAGCAGGTCCAGGAGGTACCGCTTGCGGCTGCATGGCTGAGCCCAGTCCACTGCTCACGGATCAAGTGTCACGGCCAGTTTTCCTTGTTGGTTCAGCCTTTTCTTCAGGCCCCTCTGCTCCGTCCTCCAGGGGCCCCCGGTGAGTCCCCACCTCGGCCCAGGCTTCCCGGAGCACTCATCGCCTGCTGCCCCACATGCACTCTCATGCCCCACATGCACACTCACGCCCCCACGTGCACCCTCACTCCCCACGTGCACCCTCACGCCCCACGTGCACCCTCACGCCCCCACGTGCACCCTCACGCCCCCACGAGCACCCTCACGCCCCACGTGCACCCTCGTGCCCCACGTGCACCCTCACGCCCCCACGAGCACCCTCACGCCCCACGTGCACCCTCACGCCCCCACGAGCACCCTCCCTCCCCACGTGCACCCTCACGCCCACGTGCACCCTCACGCCCCACGTGCACCCTCACGCCCACAAGCTGTGCATGCTGCCCCTCAGACCCGACCTCTCTGACGCTCTGCGCCCACGGGAAGACCTGGCCCCTTGCTCTGTGCCTCGGTGACGCAGGCTTCCCGCCCCGCCGCTTCCTGGACCACCAGGGCACCGCCCGTCAGCGTGGGCTCGGTTCGGCCCGCGGCCCCGGCCAGCGCGGGTGCCCCCCGAAGGCAGGGCCGCGCTCACCAGTCCCCCGTGTCCCCGGTGCTGCCATCTCTGTTTCAAGTGGCTGAGAGCCGCCTGCCATCAGGTGCCGTGTGGTCTGGGGACCGGCTCACGGGTCTCCTTTTCCACTGAGTTGTGTGCTGAGAACGGCCTAACCGCTGGGGTCTGTCTCTAACAAGTTCAGGATGTGTTTCTCACTCCAGTGGGTTTCCCTGCTTTCCCGACATCAGAGCAGAGGGTGGGACTTGTAATTTACTATCTGGCATCTGCCGCTCATCGGATTTCCAAAGTCTTTATTGTTGAAAGTATTACACACCCCCGCCCCTTCCCCCCACGGACCCCTCCTGGCCCGCCCCGCCCCGCCCTCTCACTGGGTGTTTGGAGTAACTGCCTCCACTTTAACCTCGATGCACGGAGTCTCCACTGATCCCGAGAGGAGGAGGGGCCACGTCCCCTGTCGGTGGTGCCGGCTCACACCCGCTTTGCCACGTGGGCTGCTGGAAACGTGTGAAGGAGCAGGACTAGGAAGGGCTCCGCTGGCCCGCGTGGCCACTGCATCCGGCTGAGGACCTCTGCGCGCTTCGCACAAAACCGGACAGTCACGGGAATGTCACTCAGAACACAGCAACGCTCGGGCGGGTATGCAGACGAGGGGGGTGTCCCATTGCCCAGCCCGCCTCCTCTGCCCGCCCCGCTGCTCTGTCGCCCCATCCCAGCCCAGGCTGGGAGAGCAGTGGAGAGAGAGGGGCCCCGAGACCTGGTTGGGGGACTCGGGGGGCCGGTGAGAGACTTGCCGGCAGGAGGCAGGGTGGCTGTGGGCCCTAAGCGTGGGTCCCGTCCCCAGTGGTGAGAATTCCAGCTACACGCCCTTTTAGTTACCGTTTTTGGCCGAAAGACCGTGGTCCTTTGGATGCAGTGCTGGGTCCCGGGGCTCGGAAGGGCTGCGGGGCCGCACTGCTCCCGCCGGGCTGCCCACAGGGCACGTCTGCCCGCACTCGCCCACCGCACGCTGCGCGGACTTTTGCTTGAAGGAAAAGTTGGCTCATGAACCCCGAGAGCTGAGCACCCTGCTCAGATGCTCACACTCGGGAGGCTGAGAGGAAGGGACTTGGCTCTCCAACCCCACAAACCCCACGCGGGTCCCAGCCACACCCCCACCCGTTCCTGCTGTGGCGGGACCTTGGTCGTCCGAGGTCCCTTCCCCCCTCGCCACCCTAACTTCCGCCTGTGATGGGAGGTGGTGACGCTCTCCCTTCTGGGCGGAGGCAGAACGGGAGGGCGGGGCCGCCACGCACTCCCCGGGGAGGCCCAGGGAGCGGCGCTGGGCTCTGTCGGGGAGAAAGGCGGGATTGCTGGCTTGTTCTTGCTTCAGGGCAGCTGACAGACGTCGTGTGATTTGGGGGGCCACCACGTGAGGATTCCGGCTCCACATTCTCTGTTGAGGGGTGATTCCCAGTCAGTTACCGTCCATCTCCAGACACAGCCACAGGCTGTTCTGGCCTCAGTGCCCCCGTCAGGGGGACGCTGATTGGAGCCCCCACCCCCTTCCCCCGCCAGCAGCAGCCGGTGCCCTCCGTTTCCCGTGTCTCTCCCAGGGCCCGGGCCGCCACGTCGGGATGGACTATGAGACGGGGTGCCCGATGGGAGCGGCCGGGTGTGCGGTTGGGACTGACATGCGGCCAGTCCTGAGGATCGTCACGGAACCTATTTTGCTTCCGTCTCTGAAATGAGGCCGTTTCGCCCGGCGCGTGGCTCAGTGCGAACCAGGAGGTCGCAGCGGGGTTCCAGTCAGGGCACGTGCCCGGGTGGAGGAGGCAGTCCATCCGTGATTCTCTCATCATCGATGTTCCTCTCTCTCCTCCCCCATCCTCTCTGAAATCAGTAAAAATATATTTAAACAAACAAACAAACAAACAGAATGGATGCCTGGCAGCAATGAGAAAGAACCATCTTGGACCACCCACGGGGATGGGGGGCGGGTAGGAGGGGGTGAACTTCCCAGATGCTGAGCGAAAGCAGCTGGGACCGGTTTGTGGGCTGGTGTGAACCGGCACGTCCTGTGGACGGTCCCCTGGGGGGGGGGGTCCCGGAGCCCAGGAACCCCTGTTTTCTGAATTCAGACTCAACCGTGTTCTGTCTCCACCTGACTGTGGCTTCCAGGTGCTTCAGTGTGTGTGTGAGGGGGGAGGGGGGGTGTGGGGGGATGTGGGGCTGGGGGATGTGGGGGGTGGGGGTATGGAGTGGGGCTGGGAGATGTGGGGGTGTGGGCTTGGGGATGTGGGGGGTGGGGCTCGGGGATGTGGGGGGTGGGGGTGATAATTCACCCCTTTGCTCCCCTTGTGGAGCTGAGCTGATTGTTAAAGGAGGAAAAGTAAATAGAAACCTGGGACCCCCCCCCCCCCCCCCGTGCTCTTTACATTCCTGGGAGGAGCCAGGTGGTGGGGCTGCGCTCCCTCCACTAGGAAGAGGCTGCAGCAGGTGCAGGGCAGGCGGGCTGCTACCCCCCCCCCCCCCCCCGGAAGAGGAGGACGGGAAGGAAAGACTCTCACGGGCTCTGGGGCGCCCCAGCTCTTGGGGAAACGCTGAAGGAGGCCTGTTCCCAGCTCCAGGTAAATGATTAAAGTGAGAGAGGGGTGGAGGCCCGGCGCTGAGTGTGGGAAGGGGAGGCCCATGGACAGGTGGGGGAGGGGGGAGGGGGGCCAGCAGGGGTCAGAGCTGAGGGGGGGGGGCTGGGGAGAGCCCGAGGGGGGCAGGTGTGCAGGGCGCCCCCGGCCGCTGGGTGGCTTCGGTGCTCTCTCGCGTGGTCGGGGCTCTGGCCTGGGCAGTGAGCCCACGGGCCCGCACCTCCCAGGGCAGAGCCTGTGGAAAGAGCCAGCTCCCCAGTTTGGTGCCGTCTGGGTGCCCCCGTCTCCCCAGATTCTGGGGTTTCTCACAGAGAGGACGATCAGGCCCCCAGGGAGCCCTGACACCAGCCGGACCCCCACCCCCAAAGGCTGAGCCGGAGCCCCCCACGCCCACCCTCCCTCCGTGCTAACGTTAATGATTAAGCCCCATTAACCTGCCGCCTTTGTCTGGGGCGCAGGGAGCCTCTGGCTGTGAATGCAAAGCTGACGAAGCCCAGGGCCCTGGGGCCTTTCATGTCAGAGGCGGGACCCAGGGTGGGAGGCAGGGGGCTGGGCGGGCGGCGGGGCGGGAGGTGGGACCCAGGCCCGGACCTGGCAGCCACGGCCGCACTCAGGGCAGGAGAGGACTGGACCCGTGTCCTTGCTCGGGGTCACCTTGAGGGCTGTAACCATCAGCCACAAGCAGAGGCGGGGCCGTGGCCGTGGCTGCACGTTGGAATGAGAAAGGGTGAGGCAGGTGGGTCAGTCCCGAATTCTGTGCCCACACCACTCCTGGGTGGGCTGGGGGTCGCCCAGGGACCAGCGGCTCCCATCACCTGTGAGGTGTTAAGGCTGCGACTCAGCTTCAGGGGATCCGAGTGGAACTAGCTTCCCCAGCGACCAGCTCGGCTGCCGTTGAGGAGCCTGGTCACGTGCCCAGTGGCCCTGGCAACAATGTAACAACCCCGGGTAACATGTGTCCGGAGCCTGGTCACGTGCCCAGCGGCCCTGGCAACAATGTAACAACCCCAGGTAACGTGTCCGGTGGTACCAGGAGCCACACGCGGGTTCTGAGCCCCTCAGGTCATTGTCCTGTTTAACCTTTGCAACGTGCCAGGTAGATGGTCCTTCTGCAGATGAGCAGGCTGAGGTGAGGGGTGCGGGGTGGAGGGGTACGGGGGGGGGCCTTAGGAGAGGTCACACCTGCAGGGATCCGAAGCCCAGGTGCGGACAGTCTCACCGACAAGCCCCGGCACAGACCCCCCTTTTAGATTAGCTCATGTGTGTGCCCACGGAGTGGGGGCTGGCCTTTGGAGCAACCCAGAGCCTGGGGGTTCGGTGTGTACCCCGCTGAGGTGGCGTGCATGCTTGGCCGCAGAAAGACACGCTCCCCGTGCCCCCACCTCTGCCGGCTGAGACAGACCCGGGGCACGGCGCCTCCCCACATCCCAGCTTCGAGGACGAGATGCCCGCGCTGATGTCAGCACCCCACGGCACACACATCCCCCGCCCCCCCCCCCCAGGGTCCTCTGCGGCTCCCGGAGAGGGTTAGGTTGGGGCTCAGCCACCACATAAATCTGTGTTTATCTGCTGCAAAGCAAGCTCTTTAGGTTTCTGATTTACTGCCCTCGGTTTTCATAAAAGTCAGTCATTCCCGGGAAAGGAATGCGGGTTAGATTTATAGGGTCTGCGTTCGTCTTTAAAGCCCAGAGCTGGCCTGGGACTCACCCTCCGTAACGTTCTTGCTCTAGTCCGCAGATACTCAGGCGCAGAGAGAGAGACTCAGGTCTCGGCCCTAAAAAAGGAGACTTTCGGGGGAGCGAATTACGATGGCGTCGACGGTGCTGCGCTCGTAAACCTGCCGTCAGCCGGCCCCCGGAGCCCGCCTTGTTCCCCCGTAAAACGGGCTCTGGTTTGCAGCTTGGCATCGCGGCCTCCGCGGGCCTGGGCGGCTGTTCCTCCGACCGGCGGGGAGGCAGAGGTCACGCGCGAGGGAAGTCAAGCTCGGAGTGTGCGCGTTTGGCGACGTCCGTGAAACCGGCCACTCAGCCCGGCGGCCACCGTCTGCAGGAGCCGCCTGTTCCGCTTTGATTGGGGTTTGTGTGGGCCCGTGTGCAATGGGGTCGAGGCTGGCACCCCGGAAAGGGGCCCTGAGGGCGCCTTGGAGAGAGTTCGTGTCCTCGCCCCCTCCCCGCCCCAGCCCCCAGCGTGGCACACGCATGTGCGCCCGGGGCAGCCCTCCATCGAGCGTAGCCAACATCAACCGCCTCATGCCAGCTCCCCCCGCCCCGGCGAGGGCAGCGTGCAGGCAGCGTGTCTTAGCGAAGCGGCAGGAACGCCTGACCGATGATGGAACCCGGCTATATGGGGGTGCGGGGGGGCCCAGCCTGTCCAAGTTTCTCCGGAGCAAACCTCAGCGAGGGGCCCCGGGCGGGGGCGGGGCGGGCAGGGCGGCCGCGAGGACTGGGCGGGCGGCCAGTTCAAACAGAACCGGGCTGGTGGGGAGGTTTGGCAGCCGGTGGAGACGCGGAGAAGGAAGGACTTAAAAGGATGGCAGAGCTGAGCTCTCCTTCTCCAGGAGTGGGCGCGAGGCGTGGGGGTGGCGCTGGCAGAGCGGGGGCCCCGCCCGGCGAGGGCGCGTGGGGGCGTGTGAGGGGGAACACGAGCTCGAGGTCTTTGCTCGTGGTCCCGGTCGGGGGGGGTCCCTGCGGCTGCAGGCGGCGCCGAGGCCCGGGGACACGGGAGGAGTGTGACTTGTCCGTGACTTCTTCCCGGGAGTTGCTGAGCCGGGGAGCTGACCCACCGAGGTCGCAGGATGAGGGAGCAGAGCACACAGGACCCTTCAGAGATCCCCTGGGGGTCCCCTCGCGTCTCCGTGCAGCTGAGACAAGAATCCTGTGGGCCCTCTGTTGTCCACCCCCCCCGCCTCCCCTCCCCCACCTCCCCTCCCCCGCCTCCCCTTTCCCGCCTCCCCTCCCCCGCCTCCCCTCCCCCCGCCTCCCCTCCCCCGCCCCCCGCCCGCAGTGCAGCTCTCAGTGTGGTGGGTCTTTCAGGCTCAGAAATGTGCCCCGACTCCAGTGGCACAAAGTCGTGCACAGCCCACGCCGTGCGGCCGTAGAAGCAGATGAGGCCGGTGCATCAGAAACCCGGGAAGGCTTCCTGGGGGAGGTGTCTCTGTGGCTCCTGAAGGCCAGGCAGTAGCTTGACGTGTGGAGGGGACGAGCCCGAGAGCACGTGCTGAGGGAGGGAGCTGGACACAGACGGCCACCGGTTGTCCGTTCCCATCGACACGAGCCATCCGCCCGGCCCCTGCACGGGCGGAGACGGAGGAGGGCAGAGGCGGGCGGAGGCGGGCACGTGGGACCGGCCTCCTTGGTGCGGGGCTTCTCTTTGGGGCATAAGACGCCCGAGGTGGTCGCAGCGGCGACTGCGCGACCCTGGCGTTCACTGGATACGCGGAGTACGAGGGCGCGTGGCTCGCGGGTATTTCTATCGCGATGGAGCTGCGACGGGAAAGAGCCGCGCACGGAACCCGCCCGGGCTGTGGGGGTCAAAGCCCCCTCCCCGCAGCCGGGGGGGGGCGGTCCCCAGCGTCGCTGCGAGCTCGTCACCCCTGCAGCCTTCGCGCCGTCCCGAGCCCGGGCCGCGGGGCGAGTCAGGGAGCCTCTGAGCCCGGCAGACAGGCCGGTGGTCGCGTGCAGGGCCCGAGGCCCCACCTGGAGCCCACGGCCCCGCCTCGCAGGGCTTCTGCGCCCCGAGCCCAGCGGGCCCGGCGGTGAGACGAGAGACGGACGCTCCGGGCCATGTCCCTGTCCAGGCGACGTGTTTCCGGGGCTGGGCAGCAGGAAAGGACGGAAGGAGAGAGAGGGACGGCCCAGATGGTGTTGCTCAGTGGGTAGAGCGTCGGCCTGTGGACTGAAGGTCCCGGGTTCAATTCCCGTCGAGGACACCTGCCTGGGTTGCGGGCTCAGTCCCCAGCTGGGGGCGTGCGGGAGGCAGCCAGTCAATGGTTCTCTCTCATCACTGGTGTCTCCCTCTCTCCCTGTCCCTTCCTCCCTGAAATCAGTAAAAACGTATTTAGAGAAGGGGGGTGGGGGGCGTGAAGCTAGTGAAGGCCTCCCGCGTGCAGGCAGGTCAGACCGCCAGGGCGCCGCCCGAGAGCAGGAAGGTCCGAGGTGGTGGACACGGCGAGGGGAGGGGGCAGATACTCACACGCACCCCGACCCGGGTGACCCCGGGTGACCCTTTGCCTCAAGCGGGATCCTCGGGAGGAGGTTCCGGGGAACGGGTGACGCCGGCTCTCAGCTCCGTGTGAAGAGCCTGGAAAGCGCCGGGAGTCGGTCTCCTTGCCGGGACGTCCTTCCCCTTCGCACGGAGGGAAGCGCTGGTGCTCGGGCCGCGGGGCGCGGGGCTCAGGAACGGGGCGCCGGGCTCAGGAACGGGGCGCCTACGGCACAGGCTGAGCCTCTGACAGTCACCTGGGCTCCCGGTCGCACAGTCTAAGCAGGAGCGGGCGAGCCAAGGGCCCGAGACGGTGAGCTCCCTGCCCCGTGGCCACTTTGGGGTGAGAACCCGACTGCCAACGGGAACGTGGACCCGCTGCCTGTCCACTGCCCTCCACTCCGCGTCGGTGTTAACAGTGACCTGAGCGTCCAGGACGCCCCCCTTCTCGGCCTGTGGATCCCAGAACAGATTCTGGAGACAAAGCCAGACAGCGCTGGGCGGGCCGAGGGGGGTGTGGCATTGTGGCCCCCTGCTCCCCGCCCCCCCTGCCCCCCCCCGCTATCCAGGAGCTGCCCTCTCTGCAGGTGGCAGTTTTTGCACCGGCCAAAGCGGGCAGATGTGCCCTTGGCCCCCAGGGCTGTTGGGGGGTAAACCCCCCCGGATGTCCACGTCCTAATCCCAGACCCGGCCTGCGACCTCCGCGCACAGGGCACTGGGAGATGTGGGGACGGGAGGCTCTCCAGGCAGAAGGGAGCCTGGCGGCCCGTCTTCATGGGGGCGAGGGAGAGGGAGGGCCAGACCCCACACAGTCATCCACACATGCACACACACACACATACACACACGTACATACACACACATTCATATGCACACGCATGCCCTCACCCACACACACAGATACAAACACGCCCATGTACATGCACACACACATACACATGTACATACACACATTCATATGCACACACATGCCCTCACCCACGCACACACAGATACACATGCACACATGTGCACATGCACACTCCTGTTGAGCCGGTTCCTCTGCATCACGGACACGGCTCAGCCAGGACGTCTCTCCCTGACTCCGTGGCAGCCCCTCCCCGTCACTGTGGGGCCTGTGATGCTGACAGCACGGCGCAGCCTCGGTCCCCCCCTCGCACCCCCCCGCGGACACGTCCCTGCTGTGGCAGGAGGGACAGCTGCTCCGTGCGTGAGCTCAGCCGCAGGCCTGGGTGCTTGCATTCCCCACGCGTGTGCCCGAGAGCAACCGAGCCCCTCCGGCTGGCCTCCCGCCTGCAACATTGAAACCCCACGCGAGGCCTGGTGAGCGCCTGGGCGAATCTCATGTTACTCCCCCCCCCCGGGGTCCAGGCCTGCGCCTGGGAGTGGAAGGTCCCTCCCTGAGGTCAGCGGCCCCCGGCGGCCCCTCGGTGGGGACCCTCAGGGAGCCCCGTGGCCCCGGGGGCAGCGGTTTTGGTTTGCAGTAAGAGGAGGCGGACGGCGAGCTGGTGGGCTCCCTGGGTCCTGGCAGGCGTACGGACGGCTGCCCCGAGGTGCCCGCGCTGAGCCCTCTGAGCCAGGGCCAGGGCTCCCGTGAGGCCTCAGCGCTTGGGGATGGCCGGTTCCGCTTCTTGCATCTCCTGGCGTCTTTGGGGTGCGGGGCCGGTCTGGGGAAAGGGCTCTGGGCCGGTCTCGCCTCGGAGCACGCACTCCCTGTTCCGTGGAGCACGCACTCCCCGTTCCGTGGAGCACGCACTCCCCGTTCCGTGGAGCACGCATTCCCCGTTCTGTGGAGCACGTATTCCGTTCTGTGGAGCACGCACTTCCTGTTCCGTGGAGCACGTATTCCGTTCCGTGGAGCACGCACTTCCTGTTCCGTGGAGCACGCGCTCCCTGTTCTGTGGAGCAGACGCCAATTCCCCGGCTCACACGGAGCACGGCTACATGCGCCTTCAGGAGGTGATACCTGGTGTCGCAGGCGTCAGCTTCCACATGTGTTCCTGCAGCTGCTTTCCCACCCCGTCTGCGGGAGGCCCGTGCCTCTGGGGACCATGCCGACCCCGAGGGCCGGGGGCTCAGAGCAGAGAGGGGTCGCTTTCCTCCTCCTCCTCATCTCCCGGGACCACTGGGCTCACAGACGCCCCGTCCTGCCTCCAGGCCGGCCTCTTCCTCCACCTCCAGCCGGTCCGGAGGGAGGGAGGGAGGGAAGGAGGAAGGGAGGGAGGGAGGGAGGGAGGGAGGGAAGGAGGGAGGGGGGAGGGAGGGGGGAGGGAGGGAGGGAGGGAGGGAGGGAGGGAAGGAGGGAGGGGGGAGGGAGGGAGGGAGGGGGGAGGGAGGGAGGGCCCTTGAGGGTGGAGCCAGGAGCCCAGAGATAGTCCAGCCCTGAGCCACCAGGAGGGCGTGAGGATGAGAAATCAGCTCAGGGACCTGCCCTTTCCTTCGAGGCCCCGTGACCCTGTGCACGCCCCCAGCCCTTGCTGGGCCCTGGCTGTGCTCCGCGAGAGCTGTTCCCACGTGGCTCTGCCCAGGGCCACCCACCCTCCTCTCGGGCCCTCCCTCCCTCCCCCCTTTGTTCCCCCCTTTGTTCCCCCCTTTCCTCCCCACCCCCACCCCCGTACATGAGCTTCTTTAACCCCCAGTGTCTTCGATGCCGCTGCTGCTGCTGCCGCTGCCGCTGCCGCTGCCGCTGCCAGAAGCCCTGGAAACACACCGGCAGCCGGCAGCCTCCTGACCTGGGTGGGCGGGCAGGTGCGAGCTCACCGCTCCACATTCCTGGGCGCCTCCCCTCCGGGCGGGCTCAGGCAGGCAGGCCCCGGCCACGGGGTCCAGGATGCACCCACCGCAGCGGCCTCCCTCCCCTCGCGGGGCCTGCCCTGTTCCTGCTGGGCCTCCGGGGCCCGGCTGTGCTGGGAGGGACCCAGGAGGGGCTGTGCCTCAGCCAGGAGGCTCCTGCTCTCAACGCCTGGCTCTCAGGACCCGGCGAGTGTGAGCGGCGAGAGGCAGACGGGCGGAGGGGGCGCATTACGCTGTGAGCCCCCGGAGCCCGGCTCGTGTGATGGCGCTCCGATCTCGGGGCGTCTCAGGTGCAGGGGGCACTGGGAGGAAGGGGGACGGAGGATGGAGACGATGGGACTCCAGAGTGGGTTTCGTGGAGCTGACGTTCACGCGGGTCTTGGAAGCTGGGGTCCCTGAAAAGGGCCATAAACGGCCTAATTCTGCCTCACTCTCCCCGTGGTCTGAGGAGCTGCTCACAGCCACCCCCGGGGCCCTGATGTGCTTTATGTAGGCCGGGGACCCCCTGTGGTGTGATGTGGTGTGAACGCCCCCTGTGGTGTGATGTGGTGGGAACGCCCCCTGGGGTGTGATGTGGTGGGAACGCCCCGTGGGGTGTGATGTGGTGGGAACGCCCCGTGGGGTGTGATGTGGTGGGAACGCCCCGTGGGGTGTGATGTGGTGGGAACGCCCCCTGGGATGTGATGTGGTGGGAACGCCCCCTGTGGTGTGATGTGGTGGGAACGCCCCTTGGGTGTGATGTGGTGGGAAGGCCCCGTGGGGTGTGATGTGGTGGGAACGCCCCGTGGGGTGTGATGTGGTGGGAAGGCCCCGTGGGGTGTGATGTGGTGGGAAGGCCCCGTGGGGTGTGATGTGGTGGGAACGCCCCCTGTGGTGTGATGTGGTGGGAATGCCCCGTGGGGTGTGATGTGGTGGGAACGCCCCGTGGGGTGTGATGTGGTGGGAACGCCCCGTGGGGTGTGATGTGGGTGGGAACGCCCCGTGGGGTGTGATGTGGTGGGAACGCCCCGTGGGTGTGATGTGGTGGGAACGCCCCGTGGGTGTGATGCGGTGGGAATGCCCCCGTGGGGTGTGATGTGGTGGGAACGCCCCGTGGGTGTGATGTGGTGGGAAGGCCCCGTGGGGTGTGATGTGGTGGGAAGGCCCCGTGGGTGTGATGTGGTGGGAACGCCCCGTGGGTGTGATGTGGTGGGAAGGCCCTGTGGGGTGTGAGGCAGGAAGGCCCCTCTTGCTCCTGTCCCTCGTCCCACAGAAACACCTGGGAAGCTTGCTGACAATGAAGGCCCAGGAGCTCGTTAATCCCACTGTTTTGGCCTCAGGAAAGTGCCACACGCTGGGTTTGCCTTAACAGATGTGACACCCCCCCCCCCCCCACCGTGGGGACCTTTATCTCCAATCGGTGTGTCTTATAAACAGTCAGCAAATCAAAACGTGACCTGAGAGTTAAACCTAGTTTTTCAAATGGGTTCACTGAGGCCAGAAGGACCTAATGACTTAATCCAGGTCACGGAGGCCCACGTGGCCCAGCGGCCTCCCGTCCAGGCCCTCTGCCCTCAGCTCCGCGGGCGCTGCGTTTGCAAGCGGGAGAGGCTGGGGAGCTGAGCGTTTGCTGGGCCTCGTGCGGCTCGGCTGGCGGGAAGGGTGCCTTCCGCAGCGGGGAGCCGGGCGGGTCCCCGTGCCCCCCGGGTGGTGGTTTGGTTATCTGACTGTCGGCGAGATCCAAGCTGGGGACCCAGCCGTGCTCCCGAGGATGAACGAGGAGCAGAAACCCTCACGCCGATAAGTCTCCATCTGCTAAGCTCATCCCTGCGCCTCCCAGGCCCTGCCACAGCGGGTTCTGGTCGGGGCCCAACTCCGCCACCCCAAGCCCTCCCCGACAGCCCCCAGCTCAGCAGAGCAGCTCCTGGTGGCTCAGCCTTTGAAGAAAACCAGATAAAGCTGGGTCCGGCCCAGCCCAGGCGGGGGCCGCTGCTTTTACAAACAAAGAAGGAGACGGAATTCCTGCCCGAGTCCGCGCCCGTCCGTGGCCAAGCCCCAGGAATCCGGCCCTGGCTGCCGGGGCTCGGCCTCAGCACTTTCTGCGCCGGGGACCTGGGCCAGAGGCTCCGCCAGCAGCGAGCGGGGAGGGGGCGGGGGAGCCGGCCGCAGAGCCTCCAGTCCACACGCCGCAGAGTGAGGCTGGGGGATCTCGAGGCTACTTCTATTTTTACTGCAAATTATAAACCATAAGCAGCTATTGCCTCGTGGAATGTCAGTAAGACGTTAAGAGTTGAGGGACTTAGCTCAGTGCCGGGCAGGGAGGAAGTGGCCCCAAAACGGTCATTTAAAAACTGTACATTTGTCACATTTCTGGCGATAAAAGCGGCTCTCGCTGTAAACAAACTGAGAAAACCCGGAGAAGCACCAAGAATGCGGTCACAGTCACCGACAGTCCAACCCTAGACACGGTATCCGTCCTCCCGGTGACTTGTGCCTCGAAGCGCCGTCCGTCCGGATCATAAACCGATGGCACACGTACGAGCATGTGACGTGGTGTGTGTTGTGCGGCTGCCTGTTCACGCGGCGCCAGCTTCTCCCCGTTAACAGATGCTGGTTGTCCGTGCTGTCCTGTGCGGCGTGCTCCTCCCCACCGCGCACGGTCTCAGGGCGGCCTCGCACGCGCACGCACTCGCCCGATGATTTTCTCTGGATCGTTCTCAGGAGCTGGACTCTCGGAGGGGAACCGAGGTGGTGGCGTAGGTCAACGCCGGCACTCACCGCCTCCCACAATCACATCAAAATTACAACTACAATACGGAACAGCTATTGCCCTCGCTGCTTTGGCTCAGTGGATAGCGCGTTGGACTGTGGACTGAGGAGTCCTGGGTTCGACTCCGGTCAAGGGCACAGGCCCGGGTTGTGAGCTTGATCCGCAGCGGGGGGGGGGGGGGGGGGGGCGTGCAGGATTCTCTCTCATTGATGTTTCTCTCTCTCTCTCCCTCTCCCTTCTTCTCTGAAATCAATAAAACTATATTTTTTAAAAGAAGCTATTTCTAAGTAAATAAAATAAAATGAAATGAAAGACAGGATAAGTGCCGTTCAGAGCCACCTGGAAGCTGGCTGGCTGGAGGCCCTGCAGCTAGAGACGTGAAGCGGACAGTGCACGGAGACTGGTAGCTGGGGCGGAAGTGCAGAACGGGCTGGTGCAACAGGCGACATCTTCTTAATCGGGAGGGAGACTGTCTCTCTGGAGGTCCCCGAGAGGAACAAGAGGTCCCAGCCCATGCCAGACCCCCTGCCCCGGGTTCCAGAGCTGCGAAGGGCAGGCCTGCTGGCTGCTATGAGGGTCAGGGGGCCGAGGCGCTGGGGACCGCCTGGAGCCCTGGAGTGGAACCGCTGCTTCCCACCAGCTTGTCTGCCCCCGGGGTCCCCACCAGGAAGGACGTGAGGAAAGAGACGCACAGGTGATGGCCTCTGGCAAGAGGAGACCTCACGAGACAAGAACGTGGCTTTGTCTCTCCCAGCCCCTCGCGCCTAAACACGTCGGAATTCATCGGAGAGGTTCTGAACATGGTCCAGGGAGCCCTGAGCCTGCGTGGAGCCAGGGACGGCTGACCTTGGATCCTGATGATCAGTCAGCCACACAAATGTGTAGTCCGTCCTGCTCTTGGGCCTGGTGGGCCGTGATGGCTGCAAATGCAAGGCCAGTGCCCAGCCGTGGGATCGTGGCTGAGTGGTGGCCTAGGAAGCGCGGTCAGGGTTGGAGTCCCGGCCAGGGCACAGGCCCAGGTTGAGGGCCCCATCCCCAGTGAGGCAGGTGCAGGAGGCAGCCGACCCATGACTCTCTCATCATCACTTCTATCTCGCCCTCTCCCTCCTTCTGTGAAATCAGTGAAGTATATATATTTATTTAAGAAGACAGAATTGTGATAAAACAGAACACTTTTATATTTAACGCTGAGAACCCCGTCCAAGCAGTCCCCTCTACAGGCTGAACATTTAGTTCCGAGAGGTAGCTGAGAAGGCTGTGGCATCCTGTTCTGGAGATGAGTTCAGGTCCAACCCTAACCCTGACCCTGACACTGACCCTGACCCTGACACTGACCCTGACCTCAGGCCTAGGCCTAAACCGAGCCCTAACCTTAACCTTAAATCTTAACTGGACCCTAGCCCGAACACTACCCGTAACCCTAGACCCATGGTCGGCAAACTGCGGCTCGTGAGCCACGTGCGGCTCTTTGGCCCCTTGAGTGTGGCTCTTCCACAAAATACCACGGCCTGGGCGAGTCTATTTTGAAGAAGTGGCATTAGAAGAAGTTTAAGTTTAAAAAATGTGGCTCTCCGAAGAAACTTCAATTGTACTGTTGATATTTGGCTCTGTTGACTAATGAGTTTGCCAACCACTGGCCTAGCCCAAACCCTAACCCTAACCTTAACTCCTAAAGCTAACACTAAACCTAACTGCTAACCCTAACCCCTAACCAGAACTCCGAACCCTAATCCTAACCCTACTCTTAACCCTAAACCTAACTACAAAACCTAACACTAACTGTAATGCTAACTGCTAACCCTAAAATCAACCCTAACCCTAAATCTCCTAACCCAACCCTAACTTTAACCCTAACCCCAACTCCAAACCCTAATCCTAACCCTAACCATAACCTTAACCCTGAACTTAATCCCAACCCTAATCCTAATACTAACCCTAGCCCTAGCAATAAACATAACCCTAGACCAAACCCTAACCCTAACCCTAAAGCTAATCCGAACTCCTATACCTAAAACTAACCCTAACTACTAACCCTACCCCTAATCATAACTCCAAACCCTAATCTTAACCCTACTATTAACCCTAAACCTAACTACAAACCCAAACACTAACTGTAATGCTAAATCCTACCCATAACCTCAACCCTAACCCTAAAGCTAACACCTAACACCTAACCCTAACTCTAAACCTAACCCTAACCCCAACCCTGACCCTAATTCCAAAACCTATCCCTCACCCAAAGCCTAACCCTAACGCTATCTCTAACCCTAACCCTAACCTTATCCCTATCCATAACCCTAACCCTGCACCTGACCCTGACCCTGACCCTGACCCTAGCCCTGACCCTGACCGTGACCCTAATCCTAACCCTAACTCTAACCCTAACCCTGACCCTAACCCTAACCCTAACCTTATCCCTAGCCATAACCCTGACCCTAACCCTAACCCTAACCTTATCCCTATCCATAACCCTGACCCTGACCCTAGCCATGACCCTAACTCTAACCCTGACCCTAACACCTAACCCTAACCCTAACCCTAACCTTATCCCTATCCATAACCCTGACCCTGACCCTAACCCTAACAGTAACCTTATCCCTATCCATAACCCTGACCCTAACCCTAACCCTAACTCTAACCCTGACCCTCACCCTGACTCTAGCCCTGACCCTGACCCTGACCCTGACCCTAACCCTAACTCTAACCCTAACCCTGACCCTGACCCTAACCCTAGACCCTGACCCTGACCCTGACCCTAACCCTAACCCTAGCCCAGGGTAAGGTCTGAGTGACAGGTGACTCCACCACTCGGGGCGAGTGCAGAGGGTTGTGGGCGATGGGGACCCTCCGCGGGGTGAAGACTAGCGGCAAACCTGCCCTGGGGGTCTGAGTGCACAAGGGGGCGTGGGGGGCCTTTTCCTGAGAACGCGGGGGGCTCCAGTGAGAACAGGCCCCCCTCCCCGCCCAGCTCCCAGAAAGTCTGCCCCACTGGCCCCAACCGGGTCTGCGTCCCGGAGTCCGGCGAAGATGATCAAGTTATTCTCAACCACTTGTTTTCTGTCGTAAACTGATCTGCTTTCTCGCGGGGCAAACACATAAAAGGGGAAGATGGAAATGACACTCCGTGCCCACTTCCCACTGCGAACTGTGGGGTATGCTCTCCAGTCCTTCACGCTACCCTCTGTGACAGGCTTCCTCCAAATCTTCCACTTAACCCATCGTCCCGGTCATCTCCCCGTGTCCTTACATCTTAACAACAACGGCTGAGTAATCGCCTGTCTGGTGGGCGGTTACAGCTCTGATTCCTGGACGTACAGGCGAGCTCCCCGACGCCGAACACCTCCGCAACGGGCCTCGGGGGTCTGGCTGGGGAGCACGTGCGGACGCAGGACCACATCCTGAAAAGCCACAGCTGGGCCAAGGCTCTCCATGCACTGCTGCTTTGCAGTGACATTTTGGTTCGAGTTACGTCCTCTGATTCATAAACTTGAGTATTATTTCATGTTCAGTGAATACTTGTACTTCCCTTCTCGGCCCATGACTATTGTTCATGGTCGCCTTCTCACTGCTTTGCATGAGCCTTTCACACAAAAACCGGGTTAACTCTGGTACTTCCCACCAGCACCTGCCGACGTTCCGATGCGCGGTTTTCGCGTTTCTGCGGCCAGCCCCAGCAATGGTCTGTCCGTTAGCCTATCTCTAACCAGGCGCAGCCACAAAGCCCTGTTGCTTTTGCTATTTTTGCGTAACTGTTAAATGCACGTGGAACTTATTTGGCATATTGGGAGAGCTGGGGATTATCTTTAATTTTTTCCACATGGTCGGTCCTAACATCATCTACTGACTAATCTCATTTTCCTCACGGGCCTTTACCAGGTACCGCGTATTAGCTCCACCGGGGTCTGCCGGCGGCGTGGTGATCGCCATCACCTGTGCATGGTTTCATTTGGCGACTGACATTTTTTTCCCCTCGTTTTTCCCCCTCACCGACATGCTTTTAATGTTCTTCTTCCCCCAAGGATTCTGGGCTGGATCCACCTACCAGGATTTCCTCAGAAGGAGCACCACGCTACGCACGGCACGTCTGAACGCAGCGCGTGTTCACCTGAGCAGTCGCCCTTGCCTCTCCCAGTCAGTCAGGCTTGTAACGGCTCCCTGGGAAGATGCTCGTTAGCTGTGTGTGTGTTTTAATAAATTTTTTATTGATGTCAGAGAGGAAGGGAGAGGGAGAGAGAGAAACATCCATGATGAGAGGGAATCACGGATCGGCGGCCTCCTGCACGCCCCACACTGGGGATGGAGCCCGCCACCCGGGCCTGTGCCCTGACCGGGAATCGAACCCTGACCTCCTGGTTCCTAGGTCGACGCTCAGCCACGGGCCCGCTGCTTGGCAGAACATGGTCTTTTGGAGCCGAGAAGCAAACAAGGGCGGAAGGGAGACAGAGCGAGGGCCTTGCTGGGCCCCAGTGACGGAAAATGAACTCGGGGTCTGTCACCCTCTGACTAAAGGTGTCCTCTGCGCTTGGCTGGCAGCCACGGCTTGCATTTAGCCACGCCCGTCTTCACTGCTCCCGGCAGAGAGACACCGGAGGGCAGACACGCAGCAAAGGGCGTGAGCTCCCCGGTCACGGTGTCACTCAGTTCTCTCGGGCACTGCCGCCGCCCCATCTGCAAAATGGGCTTCCAGACGGGACACCCTTCTAGCTCCAACACAGGGCAGCCGGCTGCGGGCGCCGTCCACACCGCACGCAGCCGCCGTGTCTTCCCTGAAGCCGGCGTTGGCCAGGACTTGCCCAAAGCTCTAAGTTCAGCCTCTTGCTTTGGGAGAAGTCCTTCTAAGAGCCCAGGGATGAAAGCTCCCCCAAGTGTGAAGCAGATAAAAAGCAACAGTCGCATGGAAGCCCGAGTTGCGGGCTTCTCCCCTCCCCCCCATTCCCCTCCCCCCCTACCCCCATCCTCTCATTAGCCTAAGTTCTGACTGATTTAAACCCTTGTCACACTTTTCCTGGAAACTTAATAGTTTCATTTGGAATATGGTCCCGGAGCAAAACTGCTGCTGAGTGTAACGCAGAAACACGGCTGCTAACGAGTGGGCCTGCCGGAACGGGAAGCAAGGAAGAAAGTCCGCATTTTGGAAGAAAATAAGCAATTTCACGATGTTTGCGTTTGCTCCAGATCCGACTTCGTTGCTTCAAGGGGCAGCCGGGCAATGTTCTCATGACAGCGCAGTAAATACTCCTGGAGGCCGTCTCCTCTCTGGCCTCAAGAAACGGGTAGACATGACCCAGTTCCTAGGGCGACTTCTGGGAAATTTGTGTGGGTGATCCCTGTTTTACACGCCTTCCTTCCTCCAGCCAACACGCCGAATCATGCCACGGAGCAGAACAGAGCAGCGCCCCGCTGCTTCCTGGGTAGAAAGTGTCTTCACCTTGTCAGCCTCTGTGGCTGCGGTGGCCTGCGTGTGTGTGTGTGCATGGCTGTGTGTGTGTGCATGGCTGTGTGTGTGTGCATGCCTGTGTGTGTGTGCATGGCTGTGTGTGTGTGTGCATGACTGTGTGTGTGTGCATGGCTGTGTGTGTGTGCATGCCTGTGTGTGTGTGCATGCCTGTGTGTGTGTGCATGGCTGTGTGTGTGCATGCCTGTGTGTGTGTGCATGCCTGGGTGTGTGTGCATGGCTGGGTGTGTGCGTGTGCATGGCTGTGTGTGTGTGTGCATGGCTGTGTGTGTGCATGCCTGTGTGTGTGTGCATGGCTGTGTGTGTGCATGGCTGTGTGTGTGTGCATGGCTGTGTGTGTGCATGCCTGTGTGTGTGCATGGCTGTGTGTGTGCATGCCTGTGTGTGTGTGCATGGCTGTGTGTGTGCATGGCTGTGTGTGTGTGCATGGCTGTGTGTGTGCATGGCTGTGTGTGTGTGCATGGCTGTGTGTGTGTGCATGCCTGTGTGTGTGTGCATGCCTGTGTGTGTGTGCATGGCTGTGTGTGTGCATGGCTGGGTGTGTGTGCATGGCTGTGTGTTTTGGATACATTCTGGGATAATTTAAAAAGCTATTGCAAAACCCTTCGCCCCCATTAGAAATTCTGATTTTTTTTTAAAGGAAATTCTGATTTTACACCATTAATTGGCGTTTTCAACATGCCAAGCACCCAGTTTGAAGTCTGCACATAAAACGGGAGCCCAGATGCCGCGGCGCTTGCCTGCATTTAACACTTCGTAAGCAGCTCGTTACACCGGGAACACGCTGCACAGGAACCCTGGCTCTTCCCGCGGGTGGGACTCCGGGGCGGGGAACCCCAGGCATGTCCACTCCTGACCCCGGCCTCCTAATTATGGCCCCCGGGCCTGGCTGCCTCCGAGGGCCAGCTCCAGCCTGCACGCCGCGCACACATGGACAGGCGGGAGGGGCAGAATCGGGGACCCTGCAAGGGGGTGGGAGGGGGGCCCAGGACCACCCAGCACGGCCACGGCTGGCCTCACCCTTCCCCGAGCCCCTGGGTCCCGGCGCAGCCCCTCGCTCTCCCAGGCCGCTTCCCCTCGCCAGAACCGGCTTCCCAGAGAGGGCCTCTCCGTTATCAGGGTTTGGGATGAATGCTCACGGCCCTGCCAAGTCATCCTCCGAAATTCTCTCTAGAAACGGGCCTTGGAGCGTGAGGGCCCCACCCCCGCCGGGGCCTGCAGGCGCCCGGTCTGCCCACGTGCGCGCAGCGCGCTCCGGAGCCAGATAAGGGGGGGGGGGGGGAAGCTGGCTTTTCGGATGCGCCCGCCGAGGCACAGGCTGTGCGAGCGAGCTAGCGGCGCCTCCAGTTCCCCAGCAACGGGGGCGGCGGCCCCTCCGTCGCGGATGCTGACAGGCCCGCCCCGGCCGGTCAGCAGCGAGGACCATGCGGGCCCCAGGGCGCTCAGGGCGCGGGCGCGGGGCGCTGTCGGCCTTTCCCAGCCTCCGCCCTGGCCAGGGTCCCCGTCCCGCTTCCGCCAGAGGAAACCGGGGGCGGAGGCAGGCACGGAATCGGCCTTCAGGTCCACCTGGGTCTCCGGGCAGGCGCCCGGCCGCCTCTGAGAACGCGGGGTGCGCGCAGCGAGTCAGAGGCTCTCAAGCCCGGCTCCCGGGCGTCACCCCCCGCCCCACGCCCGCCCCCGGCTGCGGGACCCCGGCTCCTCTCGCTCCTCCTCCGGGGCCCACGCCTCCGGACCCGGGGGCGCTCTCCAGGCCCGAGGAGTGGCTGGGGGACGGAGGGCGAAGACCCGGCTGGGGAACCTCGGCGGGGCGGGCGCGCGGACTCCGCAGCCGGGGCCGCAGCGCCATCGCGTGGCCGGGCCGCGCAGCCCAGCCGTGGGCTCGGACCCGCACGCGGGAGAGCTGGGCGGCGCCGCGGGAGAACGAGGGTCCCTTTGGGAACCCCGGGCTCCGCCAGGGCGCGGGCGGCCCCGCGGCTGCAGCAGAAAAGGAACGGCAGGCGGGGCGCCGCCCGGAGTGTGAACCCGCAGTGAGAGCTCAGCAGGCAGAGCGGCCGCGCCCTCCAACCTGTGAGGTCGCAGCCCGCAGACCCGCGCTCACCGCGGCCTCAGACCGGGACGGGGCGACGGCATGTCCGGTAACTGCCCTGCGACACGGGCCAGCTGCGCCCTGAGGGTGGCAGTCCCCGCACTGCGGTGCGTGACCACCGACAACGTCCCCCGCTGGAGGTCAGAGCGAACGAGGAGGGTCCTGCCTCCCCAGCCACATGGCGGCCCAGCTTCTGTCCGCAGCCCCGTCAGGAGGCCGGAGGTGAGCGGACAAGGAACGATGACACAGAAGCAGGTGTGCACAGACGTGCTGGCACCAAACCCGAAGGAAAGGCCTGAGTCGGGAGGGACAGTCCCGCGGGGTCCGCACTGCGTGGAGCCTGGTGCAGAGGTGGGCAATGGCCACAGGGGCCCAGTTCAGCCCGAAAACCCACCCCGTCTGAACGCTGGACTCGCCTGGGAAGGACCCGAGCCTGAGCCCCATCCCCCCAGTTCCAAACCCAGACAGACTCCTTTCGTGCCCGTCTGGGTCCTGAAGGCACTGGGATTTGCCATGTTGGCACGTGGGGCACCCCGCCGGCCGGGGAGCAGAACCTCCTAGAGCTGAACCTGCAGCTGAAGCTCAGCATCTGGGTCCTTCCAGCCTCCACCCACCGCCCACCCCACTGAAACCCGGGGTCATGCCCAGGCCTGCAGGGATGCACCTGCCCCCACCCCATCCCAGCGGCTGCAGCACCACAGGCCCGTTTCGGGGTGGCTGGGCAGCGCAAGGCTGGGCCAGAGGTGCCCGGGGGGTTGGGTGGGAACCAGCGAGGCAGGCTTGCGGGGTGAGGTCAGAGCTGGCACCGGCAGGAACAACGCTGTTGACAAGAAGATTAATCAGACAAACGGGGTGCCCATCAGTCACCACGCCGCCTCCTGGGGTCAGCTCCAGTCAGGCCTTCGCTAGGTCTCCCCGTCTTTTTAAAAGGAAGCTTAATCTCGCCAGGCAGCCAGCGCACAGCTCACGGCGTGCCAGAGAGCAGGTCCCTGCAGGCAGGTTCTGGGAAGGGCTCCTGGGACGCGAGCCGGGCGGGCCTCCTACCTGCGCAGACCCAGCCCGGAAGCTGGGCCCGGACCCCCACCCGGGACACCCGCCACGAGTCTCCTGGTCGCTCCCTCTGCCGCCCACGGGTGAGCGTCCCTTGAGGGGCCGGCAGCGGCCACGCTGGGCCTCCTGGCTTAGGGGCTTCCGCCGCCTACACCTTCCCTCATTTCAGATGTCCTCTCTCCAGCACGCCCGCCCACCGTCCGTTAGGAGACGAGGCCTCACCCGCTGACCGACAAACACGCACTGGCCTCTTCTGTGCCGCGACACGGGTGACCTCCACACGCGGGGCCCTGGCCTTGCGGGGGGCGGCGAGTCACCTGTACGCAGACGGGCTGCGTGCGCCTGGGTGGAGGCCTGGAAGGGCACCCGAGGGGCAGCGTTTGGGGAAAGGCCCCGGAGGGCGGGGCGGTGCTGGGGAGGGACAGGAACCTGAGGTGCGGCAGGGAGGGGTGCTCTGCGAATGTCTGTTGACTGGACGCAAACAGGCTTCCGAGTTCCTCTTCTGCTTTGTGCGAATTAGGTTCTTTGGGGCCTTAAAATGCAGACCCAGCTCCACTGATTCAGGAGGGGGGCCCAGAAAGCTGCACCTGAATGGCCCCTCCACCCCCCAGGCTGCTGTGGTTGGTCCTGAGGCTCCGCACCCACCCAGGCAGCCCTCCCCTTCCAGCTGCGTCTGCCCACAGCGCCCTCCAGGCAGTCTGCTCAGTCCTGGGTGCTGCCGTCCTGCCAGCCTGAGGTTTGAGGCTCGAGAAAGCCTCAGTCCAATGTGGCCTCCGCCCGCCCGCAGCCCCGGCCAGGCCCGAGGCGGCCGTCCCGGCTCTGCAGTCTCTGGGCACCGAGGCTCCCAGGCCCGGGTCTGTCTGGCGCACAGATCCTGGGCCTCTGCACACCTCCCAGGGCTGGGGAGGTGGAGGCACAGCTTGTCTCGGGAGACATGTTGGGGGCCCTGGGGACAAACACTGATAGGGAACCCTCTTCCCCGCTGCACATGGAAGGGCCAACCCAACACTCACGCCCCTCCCACCCCATGGCCCTGGGCCTCCTCCAGAGCCCCAGCCCCGGGAGGAAGCCCGTCCTGTCTGCTGGCCCGGCCCCTCCCGGGACAGGAAGCTGCCGGGGTCGGGCTGACAGGCCCGCGTGCAGAGGGCTGTAAGGCCACGTGGAGCATGGCCATCGATTCTCTCCCCTCTAAGCTGCCAGACAGACGTTCAGACAAAGGGCAGCTCCCTAACGGGGAGCTTCAGGGCTGCAGTGAGGCCACCACCTGGTGTCCCTGTCTCTTCTGCCCCCTGCTGCCCGGTGCAGGCTGGAGCGCGGCGGGGGCAGAGAGCAGCTAGGCAGCAGCACCCACGGGGAACCTGCGGCTCAGAATGGGCAGGGGTCTCCTCCAGGCCACACAGCAAGTCTCTGGATAACGGATCCTGCAAGGAAGGCGCGGGGAAGGGCAGCATCCGCGTGTCCTGGGAACTGGCTGACAGGCCGCCGCTCAGCCCCACGTGGCCCTCAAGGGAGGAAGGGGGGTGGGCTCTGCCCTGGCGGTGCAGTCCCCAGGGAGTCCCTGCTCGAGGTGAGGAGTCGGGAGAAGCAGCGGACTCTGACCATCCTGCGCAGCGACAATTACAACAAGATGGCACGATGGGGAAAGGCAGGAGTGGGACGGGAGCCCTTGCTTCTCTTCGACGTGGGCAGGTCTGTGCCGGAGAACGTCGACGCCCAGGCGCACAGCGGGCTGCTGGAGCTTCTGCGGAGAACAGACTCCTCGGGTGGGTGGAAGTCTCCTGACCTGGGCGACGCGGGCGCCACTCCGGGGAGACAAAGAGCCTCCCTGGGTCTCGGACTCGGGCGAGAGTCCACGCAGATGTCACGGCCCAGAGGTTGGGTCTTCCCAGACAGTGCGGATCTGAGCTCCCTCCCTCCTCACCCACTTGGCACCAAGGATGTCCCTGCAGACCGAGCGCGCTGTTCGCGCCGGCTCCTGCCCTGGTGGGGGTCAGGGGGGGACAGACGGTAGACCTGCAGTTGCACATGAACGGAGGGTCACTAGTCACGGAGCCCGAGGGGGACATTCGGTGCTCGACAGCTAGCCGCAGCGCAGTCCTGAGAACACGCACGCCCGACGGCCCTTCGTGGCTCCAGTTCCTCACCGGAGGCGACGGGCAGAGGCCAGGGTTCCACCTGAAACCCTGTCTGCAGGTGGGCGTACACCTGGGAGGGAAACCTCGAGAACGTGCCCTCCTCCTAACCCGCTCTGGGGACACAGAGCAGAGGCTCAGGGTCCGGGCGCTCGGACCACAGCCTGGGATCTCTGGGTTCGGTGCGGCCGGCCGGACTCCTGAGGAGCCAGCCCAGCGCCTGCCTCAGGCACAGAGAACACGAAGGCCTGGCCAGGACTTCCTGTTTATTTCTCATTTCTGCGCATTATGGACATTAAATTCTCAGCAATAATTTGCAATAGTCTCATCTCGTTAAGGACACAAAGGCAAAATTAAAGCACAAAGATTTCAAAAAGGAGGCTTCCATAATGCGTCACAGGAGTTAACAGTTAAACATCAAAGACCCCGGTGGGGGAACCACGCGCACAGGGTGAGCTGCCCCGCGAGCTCGGGCTGGGGCACGCGATGCAGCCCCTGCCGGGACTGGGCGCACGTGTGCTCCAGGCGAGGACACCAGCTGTGGCGACCTCGGTGCTGCTTCGCTGTCGCCTGGACCGTAAACGGCCGAACAGAACACGGGCACAGCACAGATCGGAGCACAGTCTCACAGACTCACTACAGGTTCTCCAAGCATCTGTAATGTAACTGAGGAGAAAAGTAATTCAGTTGCTTGAATTTTAACTTTAAAAAAATTAAGTCTTTCCAGGGACTCTTAAAGCTCTCTCCAAAAGTATAAATGGTGCGCTCTCAACATGGGAGCGCTCTCGCGCTTCTCTGAGACGCAGCTGTGCACGGGGCGGGGGGGGGGGGGGGAAGGGGGGCGGGAGAGCTCAAGGACCTGGAGCGAAGCGTCCGTCAGTCTGGCTGTGACTGTGACCGTGACCACGGCCCGACCGACGCCCGCCTCACCTGGCTAGTGAGGTCAGGTTTCCCGGCGCCGGTTCACCTGTCAGTCTTCAGCCAGTTCCCGTTTGGGGGATTCCAGCTCGTTCAATAAATCTCTGCCGGCGGCTCCGGCTTTGGAAGCGAAAAGAACTGCTCCCTGTTTAAAGCCCAGGCTCTTCAAGCTCCGGGCGTAGTCTGCGTACACAGCGGAGACGAGTCTCTGTGAGCCGCAGTCAAGGAGCTGAAGGCGGCAGGCTACCCCCCCCCCCACCCCCGCCCCCAGCTCCCCGGTGAGGACCGGCTCCGCCCGCAGGTGCAGAGGCGCCGAGGCCACTCCTGGGTGGTGACGGCGGTCCCACCCGTGACGGCCCCCACAGCGCGTCACATTCTTCTAGAACAGCGGTCTCCAGCCCCCCGGACCTCCCGGACCACCAGTGTCCACGCTGGTTGGCGAGCGCGGTCCTAGAAGACCCGCTAACGTCCTCCCAGGTCCCACGACCCAGCACAGCTCCCCGGGGGAAAGCAGGAGCTGCATGCCCGTCCGAGAGGCTGGCGCCTGGGGCAGAGAGGGGGCCGGGGAGAGGCCAGTCCAGGCCTGACCGCGGCAGGAGCCTGCTTCCTGGGCTGGGGGTCTGACGGCCCCGCTCTGCTGGGCTGATCCGCCACGGCTCCCCTGAACCAGAGCCACCTCACCGGTGCCGGGTGCAGGGCCCTAAGGAAGCTTGTAGCAGACGCACAGAACGGTGTCTGCGTGCCCAAGGAGCCCACGTCACTGTGGAGAAAAGGGCACCGACAACAGGCAGGGCCGGCAAACGGAAGGAGCGGGAGCCGGCACCTCACGCCCGTTCTCGCCCACGAAGAAACGTGGCTCGGCTGACCGAGAGGCGGCAGCTCCCCGCTCAGGGACAGGGCCGCCCGCGTGGCCGTGGCCGGAGCCCATCCACATGCCGTAACGGTGGCTCCCCCTATTTACTCCTGGGAATGTTTTCCGAGAAACAGTAGACTCACTCCCTGGAGGGCAGTGTTCTGAAATGGCGCCATGTTAAAGCAGCAGGCTCCTCGCCTTCCCTGAAGGACCCTTTACCGTCCTTAAAGCCCCAACGCGGTATCAGGGCCCGAGACCCTCCCTGACGGACTTCCTGCTCCCAGAGCCGCAGCAGCAAGGCCACCGCCCCTCCCCCTCCTCCCCCTCCTCCCCCTCCCCCCCATGTCCCTGTGGGTGGGGATCAGAGCAGGATCTTTCTGAGTAATGCAGCCCCTGCCCAGGCGCCCGAGGGGCCCTAACCCCACTCGTCCATCGCCTCCTCCTCAGCATCGCCCCCGGAAAGGATATGTGTGTCCGGGCCGACCTCCAGGACCCCGTACTGGACACAGGCCTCCACAAACAGGGCGGCGCGATCGAAGAGTCTCATGCTGCTCGACAGAACACACAG
>JAPDVU010000008.1:150615327-150727827 GCA_026230045.1 Corynorhinus townsendii
AAAAGAAATGAGTTAACCAATTTTGTCTCTTATACAGAACTCTTTTTTAAAAAATACATGTTTTTTTTAAAGATTGACCTTCGAGAGGAGGGGAGAGACAGAAACACTGACGAGAGAGAAGCATCCCGGGCCGTCTCCTACAAGCCCCTCGGGGGCAGCCCACAGCCCAGGCTCGTGCCCTCACTGGGAATCAGCTGCCACCCTTGATGCCAGGACACACTCAGCCCGCGGACCACATGGGCCGGGCTCTCCACAGAATTCTTCAGAAAGTGTTACCTTGCAACCAGCAGGCATCTTTGCAGAAGAGTGAATTCTGGATCCAGCAAGAGTTTCTTTATGTCACTGCAGACGAGTCCAAAGGCAAGAAAAAACGTTTAACTGAACAATAAAGCAAGGGGATAAATCAACAGGCTCTAGAAATGGGAATTCCACTCAAAGGCTGTGTTTGGAACTTATGGGGGTTCCTTTGCCACGTCCCCGGCATTACAGACACTTCTGGAGCCTAGAGCGTGCCCCTGGCCTGGAGAGGGTCCGTCACACACAGGGCTGAGGCTCTGACTGTGGCTGACTTCTTGCGACACTCAGCCTCAGTTCTGAAAAAGGGAACAGCTGCCCACGCACAGGGACGGGGTTGTCGCTGCCGATCAGACGACCCGCTAGTCACCAGCAGCGGCGGTGCCTGAGGAGTGCATTCAGCACTTGCTTCTGAAACTATCCGATGTAACGTATTTAAGGAAGAAGGGCTAGTGTTTTTATAAACGGGTATCTCTAAGATAGCCAAATATATATTCATAGGAGAGATATCCTTTAAACCCATCCTTTTCCATTTAAACACAAATGTTAACCTTTGACTAGGGAAAACAATAAGGTAATTATTTGGCATTTGACCTCAATAAAGCGCTCTATTATGGCAAACTATTAACTGTTACAATTAAGTGTAACGGACTCTAGATCGCATAACTGTGCTAGGTGTTACCAAGAACTCCTCTGGACCCTGTGCTTCCACTTCCTTTGCAACCTCACTCCCACATGATTCTACCTGCTCTTGGCTTACGGAGCACTGACTTCCTCGCCAGGACTGTGCCCGGCCTGGACGGAGAGCCCACTGCAGGAGCAGGAAGTGGGCACACAGACCGCCTGGGCATGTCCTCGCATGAGCTCGTTGGTTTGTGGTGGATGCAGCCTGAGCTCCAGCTCGCCCCAGCTCTGCTCCTGCCCGGACAGGAGACCAGGGCCCCGACCCCCAGGAACGAGCTGAGACAGGTCAGCATCTCTTCCCAACCACCAGGTCCAGGGGCACAAACCCCTGCGGGAGACAGGTCTCCCGGCACGTGTGTCCTGCGCTGCAACGTGTCCTAATTTTAAGCAGCCTGATGTACAGTATGTTTCCTTCTCATCAAACACAGCTCGAGTGCTTACTTGGACAACGAATTCAACTGCTCTTGAAGGAGGCTCTTTATTTCTTCATTTTCTGGATAATCCCTGCACAGAAGAGATTTTAAATGAGTTCATTATTTCTTCACTTACAACCATTTATTTGCTCGCCAGAAAAAAAGTTGTGTTCATTAGAGAAATAACCTTTGTAGTCCTTGTTAAAACCTGGCTGCAGACCCAGACAGCAGCACTGTCCTCAGGGACCCGCCCATCATCTCTGGTGTCGGCTTCTGCCTCGTTGCGTCAAAACGAGGAAACGGGTAAAGAGAGCCCTCTGACTTTCAAGAAACCAGAAGACTTATCAGTGGGCGCCAAACCCACCAGGTTTCGATCACGTTAATAGCAAGTTCAGCGGTGACCAGCGGAGTGTGCGCCCTCCGCTCCTCCAGGGCACTCCTTCCCAGGCAGACGCTCCGAGAGCAGGCCGTGGGTGGGTCAGGGGTTCCCTCCCCTGGAGAGAATGCCTGCCTTGCAGCCCACACAGCACTAGTGCAGGGACACGTGTAGGTTTACACACAACTGCTAACAATCCTTCCCGTGGACACTCTTTTACAACGAGGCAGGCATGGAAATGCATCCAACAGAATACCTGAGGGAGGCCCCTTCTTGGTGCTCTGAAAAAGATCTAGGTCTGCCCCAAATTCCTCTGGGCCTCCACCGGCCGTCTCCACCCTTGTGATGCCTGCTCAGGCTGTGAGGGGGCCACAGGGCTGCCGAGGGCAGCATGGGCACCCAGCCCGGCACACCCTCGGGGAGACCGAGGGCCAGGAGAGCAGACTGGCGGCTCGCTTCGTGTGGTTGAGGGTCCAGCCCTCTCAGGAGCGCAGCCACTGCTGACTTTCACGGACGTCCTTCACCCCCCGGAGATGACAAAGGCAAAGAAGCGCAGACACTCACACATGAGAAATATCCAGCGAGCACTGTCCGCTCCACGGCTGGTGCAGCAAGAAAGCCTTCAAGGCAAGGGAGGCTCTTGGGACAAGGAGATACGGGCACCACACAGGCTCTGGAGACACACAAAGTTGGTTTAAGAAAACGCAATTGGTATCCTACCACCAGAGGCCTGGGCCCTCGGCCTGGCCTGCGGATCGGGCCGACACCGGCTCTCCGACATCCCCCGAGGGGTCCGGATGGTGAGAGGGCGCAGGCCAGGCCAAGGGACCCACCGGTGCTCGATCGGGGCTGGGGAGGGACGCGGGAGGTTGGCCGGCCGGGGAGGGATGCAGGAGGGCTCCAGGGTGTGTCCGGCCCGTCTTGCTCAGTCCCAATCGGCTGGACCCCAGCACCAAGCTCACCTACTGGTTGGAGCTCTGCCCCTGGTGGTCAGTGCACGTCATTGCGAGCGGCTGAGCAGCCTTAGCATATCATTAGCATATTACGCTTTGATTGGTTGAATGGATGACCAGACACTTAGCATATTAGGCTTTTATTAGATAGGATGAAGCTTCAGCTACAGACAGTTTACAGAGTATGGTGGTAGGTGAGAGTGTGGCCGACATAATCACCACTTAGACACACAAGTGGAGAGATTCTTTCTCCAACTAAGATTTTTCTTTCCAAGACCCGGTGTCCTGCGTGGTGCAGGGTAATTATCCCACCTGAGTGCGAGACCCGATGGGACAATCCAGCAGGTGCCATACCGCTCACTACTCGACCATCCTGGCAACCACACTCACCCGTGCCGTCTTCCCACTCGACGGCTGCTTTTCCGAGACCATCAAACCAGCGTGGCCCTCGCCCTGAGCTGCTGGCTGCAGGGCCAGGCCACTCGGGCCCAGTGTGTGCTCAGGCCTCACTGAGAAGGGGCCCTGGAACAATAGCCCACCCCCCGGACTCGCAGCCCTGGAACCCGACACGCAGTGGTTGGCTTACTTAGGACACACCGACACCCTGCCTGTTTCCAACAAGTTCCTGTGCAAACAAACATGTGGACTCTAACTCCCTACAGGGCCGCACCCCCACTCCCGCCTGGAGAGTGCTCTGATCCGCTGCCCCTCCCGCATCCCGCAGAGCCCTTCCCGCAGAGCGGACAGGTGCGCCATAGCAACAGGAGTCCACACCCGCGCTGCCTCCCTGAGAGGCGCATCCACACCTGCTCTGCCTCCCTGAGAGGCGCATCCACACCTGCTCTGCCTCCCTGAGAGGCACATCCACACCCGCGCTGCCTCCCTGAGAGGCGCATCCACACCTGCTCTGCCTCCCTGAGAGGCGCATCCACACCCGCGCTGCCTCCCTGAGAGGCGCATCCACACCTGCTCTGCCTCCCTGAGAGGCGCATCCACACCTGCGCTGCCTCCCTGAGACGCATCCACCCCCGCGCTGCCTCCCTGAGACACATCCACACCGCGCTGCCTCCCTGAGACGCATCCACCCCCGCGCTGCCTCCCTGAGACGCATCCACCCCCGCGCTGCCTCCCTGAGACGCATCCACACCGCGCTGCCTCCCTGAGACGCATCCACACCCGCGCTGCCTCCCTGAGACGCATCCACCCCCGCGCTGCCTCCCTGAGACACATCCACACCCGCGCTGCCTCCCTGAGACGCATCCACACCGCGCTGCCTCCCTGAGACGCATCCACACCCGCGCTGCCTCCCTGAGAGGCGCATCCACCCCCGCGCTGCCTCCCTGAGACGCATCCACACCCGCACTGCCTCCCTGAGACGCATCCACACCCGCGCTGCCTCCCTGAGACGCATCCACACCTGCACTGCCTCCCTGAGACGCATCCACACCCACGCTGCCTCCGAGAGACCCAGCCCACGTGCGCTGCCCAGTCCCAGCCTCGGCCTCAGCCTTGGCCTCTGGCTCCTGAGCACTGGGAACACGGTCACACAGGGAAGCAGGTGAACTCTTCTCTCATTTAATTTTAATTAATTTACACTTAAAATATAACACCTGACCAGCCATCTAGGAATACTGGGAAGAATCTGGCTACAGCACTACACTCTAAGCTGTAAGTTTTATAAAATCTAAACACGACTCACACGCATTTCAGCTGAGAACCTGCCTCTGAACTGAGATACACTCTAGATGAAAATACACTGGAGTTTGAAACTCTCATTGGTAATTTTTAATAATGATTTTATGTTAAAACGATATAATTTGTATGTACTGGCTTCGATACAATTCTTATTAAAATCAACTTCATCTGTTTCTTTTTTAATGTGGTACCGGGAAATTTAAATTTATGTGGTCCGCCTTGTATTTCTATTGGACAGCACTGCTGGAGAACACTTCATTCTCCGTAGTTAAGTATAAATTAAGTCACAGATAAAGTATTTTACGTGGACTTTTCAATTTCGAAGTTGGAGAGTGGTCAAGAGTATTTCTCATACTACTTTCTCCACAACCGACAGTTTTACTGTTGAGGCAATGAAATGACCTAAAATGCAGCTCACACTCAGAAGTCCTCTGCGACCCTCACCGACGCCTCCCGAGAGCTGCCTTCTTTCCAGAAACCCGGGGCCTCCCTCGTCAGGGCCCTGCCTGCACCGGCTTGTCCTGTCTCTCGTCTCCGAGGCTACGGGGCAGACCTCCCACTTTGCTTCTGATCTCACGTGATGTTTTCATTTTTAAAGAGTTGTAAGAGAGGCATCAGAATTCATTAACACTCAGAACACTTTCCAGAGTGACTTCCCAACGACAGAGGGTTGCCAGGACATGAGGCTCATCATGGGAAGCAGCAGCCCACCCCCAGAGCTGTGCCCTCTGATAAGCTCCCCTAAATTCCGAGTCAGCCCTTTTTACGAAAGCAAACTTCTCTCATCTTTTGAAAAAGCACCCAGAAAAGGGCCAGAGGCGGCACGTGGGACCTGGCGTTGGGGAATGACGGACATCTGCATTGTAAGAGTCCAGCATCTCTGCGTAGCAGCACCCAGCCCAACCCCTTCAATTCCGACCCGGGAAGCAAGGACGGGCGGAACGGAAGCCGCTCTCCTCCCCGGGAGCACCGCACGAATGAAGCTCCGTTCAGAGTTCATACCAGTGAGCTCCTGCTCATCCACCCGCACGCTCACGGACTTCATGGACATCTCCAGGACGCGGAGGCACCCGTCGTCGGACGCCAAGATCACCTTGTCTGACGTGCACCAGTCCACGTCCAGTATCCGGAAGGTCACGTTCCTTCCGCTCCTTAAGCTGCTCACCATCTGCACCTTCAAGAGTGAAGTGGCTGTCACTTTCAGGAAGAGCAGTCTTCTGATTACAGCCACAGAAAGGTGGTGCCTCAGCAACGGCCCAGGGCCAGGTCAAAACTGAGGACTCCGGCCTGTCTGCCTCCCACATGCAGGCTGCACTTGAAAGGCCCAAAGGCAGGCTAACGTCTAACGTCCGCTGAGCTGTCCCCGTTGGAACAGAAACACTGAAAGGAAACTGTCCGAAAGAGGAAGCTGCTCTAAGTCTGACAGCCCACGTACAGCTTCACCTCTGAAGCGGGGCGGCTCCCTCCGCGGCGCCCGCGCTGGGCCTACCTCCTTGGTGTCCCACACCTCAGCTCCGTCGTTGTACATGGCCACTAACTTCTGGTTCCCTTTCCCGGGGGCAAAACGGATCTTCCTCACCCAACTGCGGTGGGTCGGGACCCCTCTGAGGACACACAAACGGCACAGTGTGCAGGAGAGATGGACATGGTAATACGTCCAACGTCTCTTTCCATTTCTGCTTTGGACAAGGTCTGTGATGGGAGAGACACTTCACCTCCTGGGACGGGCGAGCTGACAGAAGGGTCTGCCCCTTCCCAGCAGCTGGAATAATGTGCCCGCACCTCTGTAGGGACCGCCTGCAGGGATGAATGGCCCAGAGGTGGGCTCGGCCCTGAGCCTTCCTCCCAAGTTCCCTGACAGGAGACTCATATCAAGAGGCTACTTTTTTAAAGACCAGATATCAAGAATGCATTCTTAGCTCATACCTGGATACTCTGCCTTTCAAATCCCAAAAGTTCAAATTTCCATCCATATCTCCAAGGACTAACATGTCCCCTTTCCAAGCGATGCAGGTAATACTGCCCATGCTCCCCTAGAAAAGAACAGCAACAAGTACACATAAATCTCCTCCTAAGCAGGCCTAACAGAACCATGTTTCCACTTAATGACCGTGATGAAGTAATATTTTAACAGTACTTATAAATGGTTAGCTTTATTATGCATGCAATCAAATCACTAGCATATCACTTTCAACAGTGAAAAACCAGATTTCAACTTGATGGCTATTAAGTTATCTGAACCTGCTTTATAGAGAAGGGATGTCCTTGAGAAAGAACGATCTGAAAGAAAAGGAAAGATAAAAGAGAGAAGGAAAGGAAACCCGACCAGAGAGCTCTGGTCTCCAACTTCTCTCTCACTGCACAAGAGAAACACATCTCCGGGGAAGCCAAAGCAGTTTCCCAACAGCTGGGCAGAGATTTCTCTGCTGAGGCAGAGGGTCCGGCCTGTGGCTCCGGGAAAGCGGGGGAAGAGGCTGCACCCGCACAGGCACCTGCACACGAGGACCCAGAGAGCCGTGCAACGCAGGCACGCGCAGAGGCAGGGAGGTCACACCGACAGGACTGGGCCCTCGAGGGGGAGGACCTGCAGCGGCAGCACAGACCCCGAGGCTGTGGGGTGGGAGCCGCAGAGCCTGGGCTTGAACCCCAACTTGACCACGGAATTGTGTGTGATCTGGGCACGTTCACTTAACCTTTCTGTCTTGGATTTTACCATCAATCAAGTAGGCAAGTCATGAAACTTAGAGTTCCCATTAGTGTTAATACGAGTGTGCAGGTCAAGGCCTTAGAATGATGTCTACCGCACAGGAAAGGGTCCACACACATTCGCTATTAACTAATATTACTGCCCAGTTACGTCTTTATTAAAAAGCATCTTGTATTTGCTTCTAAAGAGCAATATAGCCCACACCTTCAGTTCCCTAGGGAAGCAGCACATGGAAGTGCTGGACCGTAGCTGTGATGCTGTGGCAGCATCAACAGGTTCAGTCAAGGACAATGTCTCCTTAGACACTGAACGTAGCTGCATCACATCTCTCTGACATAGCTTTCCAGCTTAGGTGCGGCTTCACTGGGTGTGGGACCAACACAGCCTCTGACAAGAACGCTCAGCAAAGACGTGCTGGAGGCTGGACTCACGTCGGGTGGGATGCGCGCGCTGTCCTTCACGGAGTTCCCCTCGACAGTGAAGTGGTAGACTTGGCCGTCGCTGTCAGTGAACACGAAGTGCTCCCGGGCCGAGATGTTCTGACTGAGCTCAGATTTACTCTCCGCCTCCTGCAGCAAGCTTTGGGGTAAAATGAGATGAGACATTCATCTCCTCGGAGCGACACCTTGACGAATTAACTCATTCAAAATACAGATGCATTAACGGGGGCGGTGTGTGTGTGTGTGTGTGTGTGTGTCCAAAACCATTTTTGAAGAAGCTGAAGCTAACAACAGGAGAACACAAGCCACTCCCCCGCCGTCCTCCCAGGAGGACACGCACCGGTGGAGGAGCAGCCTCCATCCGCACGGGAGGCCCCGCCTCGCTGCTTCTGCTACAGAGCTCTCGGCGGTGGCGGGGCCCTCCTGACTCGGCATTCTCTGGGGCGCTCTCATTCGGAAAGCTGGTGGGGATGGGCGAGAACGATGATGCGTGTAGAGTTCTGAATGTTTTCTTTGGTGCACATGCATGACAACACGATCTCTGTGTGTCCGAGGCTACGCTCGTTTCACTGTCAGAGTGGACGCGAACGGGACAGAACGATGGCTTCACGGACGGACACGGCGAAGGCACTGACTGTGCTGAGCGGGCGGCAGCGACGTGACTCGGGACGCCGGGTGGGGACGAAACACCCAACAAGGCACGTCCAAAGCAGTGGGCGTCGTGCCTCTGGAGAGCCTCGAGGGCTTGTCAAGCTCCCCCGTGACCCGGGCATCACAGATGGCAGTGGCGGGCAAGGGCACACGCACCTGATCACAGACGACTCGGCGATGCTCAGCTCGGCGTCGGAGACCACGGTCTGGCGAGCCATGGCCTCACGGGTGGCCAGCTGCTTCTTCCTCAGGCTCTTCAGGTTGTGAGACGGGGACCACTCCTGTGAAGTGAGCGACACCGGCACGTGCTCAGTGTCCTTCCAGAGCCGCGGGCTCCTGGCGGTGCCAGCGTCACTGATTAATTAAACTTAATAAGCACTTACTATAATTAACAAGCATCACTCACTATTGCTGCCTGAGTGTACAGTTGTTCCTGGGACTCACCTATTTACAGAAAGGCTGAAGGAATGCCTTTTCATTACAGCTTAAGGCAGACAATTTTCATAATCTACCTCCACCCCTTGCTACCTCTCATCTTTAATTAGAGCTTAAGGTAGAAGAATTTCATGGCAAACTTCTAAAAAGTCTAACCCTTTGGTACTATCGTTTTATGAACTGGAAATAATAAACTCAATGGTGTATCTCCCAGGCACACCCTCCACCCCACAGCTTGGTGCCAGGGAGAGAGGACAGTGTTCTCTGCTCACTGCCTTAGCACCCGCAGTCCACCTCCAACCTCTCGCTGTATTTATTGCTCTTTTTATATGCCTTTAGTCTAATATCGTCTCATACGTATAAACTAGAGGCCCACTGCGCAAATCCGTGCACCACTGGGGTCCCTCAGCCTGGCCTGCAGGATCGGGCCAAAACCGGCTCTCTGACATCCCCTGAGGGGTCCTGGCGCAGGCCAGGCTGACAGTTCCCACCAGTGCACGATCAGGGCCGGGGAGGAGTGTGGGAGGTTGGCCAGCTGGGGAGGGACCGCGGGAGGGCTCCAGAGCGTGTCCAGCCCATCTTGCTCAGTCCCGATCGGCCGGACCCCAGCAGCAAGCTAACCTACCGGTCAGAGCATCTGTCCCCTGGTGATCAGTGCATGTCATAGCGACTGGTCAACTCTCTGCCCCCTGGTGGTCAGTGCACGTCATAGCAAGCGGTTGAGCAGCCTTAGCACATCCTATCTAATAAAGAGGGAATATGCTAATTGACCATCACACCCTCACAAAGATGGCGGCACCCACAGCCAATAAGGAGGGAATATGCTAATTGACTGGCCCGCCCTCAAAGATGGCGGCACCCAGTCCCGTCAGCTCCGCCGGGGCTGCAGGCGCGCAACACGGCCAGACCCGCCCCAAGGCAGGTCCGGCCACTCCACACGCCTCCAGAGTCCCCCAGTCCTCTCAGGCCCAACCCCCCAGGGCTGGCCCAAGGCGCAGGCAAGCCTCGGATGGCGGCTACCCAGCCGCCCAGGGCCGGCCAAGGCTTGGGCTGCCGGCAGTGGCAGCAGCAGAGGTGTGATGGGGGTGTCACCTTCCCCTGATCACCGGGTCACCTTCCGCCCCTGAGGGCTTCTGGACTGTGAGCAGGGGCAGGCTGGGCTGAGGGACACCCCCTCAGTGCATGAATTTTCACGCACTGGGCCTCTAGTCCTATAGAATAAAAGGTTAATATGCAACTAGACCAAATGGTAGAACAACTAAACAACCGGTCGCTATGACGTGCGCTGACCACCAGGGTGTGTGCACAGAACATGGCGGGCGTTGGCAGCAGGTAGCAGAGCATGGAACATGGTGGGTGTTGGCCGCAGTGGGATGGTGGAGCAGGTGAGCGGGGCGCCAGACCAAGGCAGGGCACAGTTGCTGTCATTGGGGCAAGCCTCTGGTGGTTACTGAAATTCTTTGCCCCCGTGTGCCGCTGTCCCACCCGGTGCTCACACCTGCTGCCGGCACCTGGCGCCGACCCCGATCAATCAGCGCCGTCAGCAGGTGTGAGCGGTGGTTGCCGGCCCCGATTGTCCCTCAGGGTTCTTCACCTTCCCCTGCTCCTAAGGGGCGATGGGGCTGGCAGCCGCCTCTCACACCCACTGCCGGCACTGGCCCTGCTCACTCACAGCTGGCCCGGAGCCACTGCTCACACCCACTGACGATGCCGGCCCCAATCACTCCGCACCGTCAGCACGTGGGAGCGGCGGTGGTGGGAGCAGGGCTGCCGGCAGAAGGGAACTGGGGGCCGCAGCAGGAGGGGCTGGGCAGAGGCACGAAGGATGGGCCGAGACCCGCCCCTGTGCCCACTGCAGCCTCGTGGCCCACAGTTCCTTTCAAGGTGTACAAATTTGTGCACTGGGCCCCTAGTTATTAGCATATTACGCTTTGATTGGTTGAATGGCCAACCGGACACCAGACACTTAGTATATTAGGCTTTTATTACATAGGGTTAGCATGTAGTTATTTTGTGCGCATTTGTGACTTACATAAGTAGCACTGTGCTATCCATCCTGTTCCTCAAACATCGGAATAAAATCTGAATTGGAATTGTACTAATGTTGTATTAGCTTAGCACATCCAAGAATAAGAGCTATCTTCGTTTATGTAGATCATCTTCTTTGGACACACATTTTTACAAGAAAAGACGTGGCCATAACGATTTCAACCCAAACTAAGAACACTATTCACCGCACATACACATCCCTAAACGAACCATTTTGTTCTTCAGGCACAACTTACCAGAGCAGTTATCGCAGGGAAGTGTTTGGACATTTCTCTAAGAATGGTACAGGTCCTAACATCCCATAACTCCAGCGGTTTATCCTTGAATACAACGGCCAAATACTGCCTAAAATAAACAAAATTACTAAGTAAGTGCCTTCTGCAAAACTTTCACATACATAGTACAAGTAAAGAGTTCAGTAAATCACAAAACTCAGCTGACACACCCTAAACAGACAATTTACACTGACGTTTCGCCCTCATGGTAACAGCCACGGAGGGAAAGCTCGCAGGGGCCCTGGGAGCCGCCGAGCCACGCCGGGCCAGGAGCCAGCACAGAAGCAGACCAGGAAAGGCAGGAGTCCACCTGGCGCCACAGCGCTCACACCTCCCGGGCGGTGCTCTCACGCGCGACGGGACACCCCTGCCTCCTGCCTCCGAGCGGAACGGTGCGGGCCATGGTAAAGGTTAGGTGGGGGTTACGTCGAGTCTCTGTCCTCTGACACTGGGGACGTGTGACAGCAGGAAGGTCCCCGTGCTCAGTGCATCAGAGGCCTCGGGGTCCCCTGCTCAGGACCAGGTCTGCCACTCGATAATTCTGTGGCTTCGGACAAACCCAGTTCTGGCTCACCTGCCTCGCTGAATGCTGTGAGGGGGAAAAGGGACAGCCCACGGGAGAGAATTGTGCCACCTCAGTGGACTGTACGGTGCAGTGCTCCCTGCTGATTATAAAGGCATCTAAGGCCGCATGTAAATACCTAACAAAAGACAGAGTCTGGTAGATGCTAGAAAGATCATTAAGGAAGAGTGCAGTCCGCCAATAAGAAAGTAGCCTTCCAGGCAGAGTTACAAACATGACAAACGGCAAAACCCAGAAAGGACGCGGGGTGTCCGGGGAAGCAGCTACCGGAAGAGCAGCGTTTCTGAGAGCAATCACGCACGAGAAAGCCTGAAATGTGAGTTCTGGATCGCAATCACAGAAGACCTAACACACTCCACGTGCCACGCTGGGTGTGCAGAAGTCACGGGGTCTCTGGAGGCTTTCACGTCAGGGAAAATGCAGCCGCTGTGTTCGCTTTATGACGTCAGCAGGCACGCGTGGCGTCAAGACGGACAGCCACAGCAGAGATCTGAGCCCAAACAGTTCAAATGAGCAATTTCCAAACTTTTTAGTCTCGGAACTCCTTTACATTTTTAAAAATTATTGAGAACCCCCCTCCAAAGAATTGTGTTTATGTGGATTATAACAACTGATATTTTGCATAGTAGAAATTAAGCCTAATAAATAAAAACTACATTAATTCATTTAAAATGAAAAAAAACTGGCAAAATGGTCACTTTAAACATAAGCCACTTTAACTACATTAAATATAAAAACTGTCAGAGCAAAGAGAAAAACAAGCCCCAACTACATGCTGTCCCTAAGAAATCAACCTTACATACAAGTGAAAGGTTAGAAAAGATACACCCTGTAAACACTGATGAAAAGAGAGCTGGAGTGGCTACCCCGGGCAGACAACTCCGAATTACTTTTGATCAGAGACTTACCAAACACAAAGAGGACATTTCACAACGATAAAAAAGTCAATTAATCAACAGTATGTAGCAGGACAGACCAAATATGGGTGTGCCTAACACCAGGGCTTTGAAATACTTAGTAAGTTTAGGAACCCTATGCCCTCCCCACGTGGGAGTCTATACATGGTCTTCAGTACATTTCCACCTTTGCCATCCCAAAAAATAAAAATAAAATACTCAAAGAAGTTTAGATCTTCAAAAGAGAAATAAATCCACAAGTTCAAAACTTCAACACTCATCTGTCCCTTAGCAACAGATAGAAAAGCAGACAGAAAATCAGTAAGAACCGTAAACCACCCTGAACCGACACGTACGGAATATTCTAGTCAACACAGAACAGACGGCCTTTCCAGGTGCACACAGCACATTCACTAAGGTGGAGCATATCTGGGCCATGGAACAAGGACAGGAAATTCACAAGGACTGAGCAGAATAATATGCTCTCTGACTTAAGAGAAAAACACCTGGAAAACCTCCAAACATTTTGAAATTAAACAATGTATCTATAATTATCCCATGGAAATGTAAAAGTATTATAAATTAAATTAAAATGAAGAATAATCATATCAAAATAATTGTAGGATACAGGAAAAATAGTGCTTATTACAGCATTAAATGCTTACTTTAAATCTTTCTTTAAAGAAAGACCTTCCTAATTCAATCATCTAAGGTTCTACCTTAAAAAGAAGGATGTATTAACCCAAAGTAAGCAGAAGAAAAAGAAAAGATAACCATGGCAGCCAATGAAATAGAAAATAGAAAACCACGGAAAAAAAGAAACCAAAGGAGTTTCTTAGAAAAGATAATGAAATTGATCGACATGATTTATTGATATCAGGAATGAAACAGACATCACTCAGATCACAGACATTAAAGAATAAGAGAATATGATGAACAAGTTAATATCTATAAATTCAACAATGTCAATGAAATAGATTACTTGAAATACAGCAACTACCAAAGTTCCTTGGGGAAAAAGAAATTCTATAAAGGGGTAGGCAAAAGTAGGTTTACAGTTGTACACACCTGAAACAGCTTATTCTTGTATTATTATTAATTACTAGAGGCCCAGTGCACGAAATTTGTGCGGGGGGGGGGGGGGACGAGGGGGACAGGGGGGTGTCCCTCAGCCCAGCCTGCACCCTCTCCAATCTGGGACCCCTCGAGAGATATCCGACTGCCCATTTAGGCCCAATCCCAATAGAAACGGGCAGTCGGACATCCCTCTCACAATCCAGGACTGCTGGCTCCCAACTGCTCACCTCCCTGTCTTCCTGATTGCCCCTAATTGCTTCTGCCTGCCAGCCTGATCACCCCCTAAGAGAGATGCCTAACTGCTCCCCTGCCAGCCTGAGAAATGCCTAACTGCTCCCCTGCCAGCCTGTTTGCCCCTAACTGCCCTCCCCTGCAGGCCTGGTCTCCCCCAACTGCTCTCCCCTGCAGGCCTGGTCCCCCCCAACTGCCCTCCCCTACAGGCCTGGTCCCCCCCAACTGCTCTCCCCTGCAGGTCTGGTCCTCCCCAACCGCCCTCCCCTGCAGGTCCAATTGCCCCCAACTTCTCTCCTCTGCCAGCCTGGTCACCCCTAACTGCCCTCCCCTGCAAGCTTGATCACCCCCAACTGCCCTCCCTTGCAGGCCTGGTCCCTCCCAACTGCCGTCCCCTGCTGGCCATCTTTGACCACATGGGGCAGCCATCTTGTGTGTTGGAGTGATGGTCAATTTGCATATTACTTTTGTTAGATAGGATTCTATTACTAGAGGCCCGATGCATGAAATTCGTGCCAGGGGCTCGGCCCTAGCAGCCCTGGCTTCGCCAGGAAGGTCATCCAGACGGTCCTTCTGCTGTTCCATCTAATTAGCATATTAGCTCTTCATTATATAGGACTTCCCAGATGAACAACTGTAAACCCACCTTTGCCTCACCCTGTATATATAAGTTACATTCAATTTCCTTCATGGATACAGAGCTCTTCCCTGGTGAATTTCCTAATTAAGGAAGAAATTATTATCAATTCCACACAAACTGATGCAGAAAAAGAGGAGTGAATCCTTCCCAATGCAGCCACAGGGTCAATCCTCCCTCACTCTAGAGCCAGGCCAATACCCTTCATGACCATAGATGCAAAAATCTGATAAAATATTAGCAAATCAAACCAGAATTTATTAGAATATTAGCAAATTACATCCAGTAACACATCATGTCCACGTGGAGTTCATTCAGGAATGGCAAGATGGTTTACTGACTACTGACAGTAAGGAAAACCTCAGTAAGTAGAGAGATACACCTCGTTCATGAATCACAAAACCTAAGATGTCAATTCTTCCCACAGGACCTATGGGTTCCACGCCACCCGAATTTAAAGCTTTTTTGGTTAAACAGACAAACTGATTCCATATTTTACATGGAAATGCAAAGATCACAGAAAAGGTAGAGTAATTTCGGAAACTATTTTAGAGAGTTTACTACTTCTGTCTTTGATCTTCCAGTTTTCATTTAGTCTTTATTGTTAACTAGAGGCCCGATGCACGAAGATTAGTGCAAGAATGGGTCTTCGTTCCCCTGGCTGCCGGCACAGCCTTCGCTCCGGCCGGAGCTGCCTTTCCACTCTGGCCCAGAGCCGCCTTTCTGCCTTCCCACATTGCCCAGAGGCCCAGAGTGGCTGGGGCAGTGTGGAATGCCTGTGTTGTTGCCATGGCAACGATGCAAGCATCCCGCCCCTGGCCGCTCAGCGCCTGCATATGCAAATTAACCCCCCATCTTTGTTGGGTTAATTTGCATACTCACTCCTGATCGGCTGATGGGCATCACAAAGGTACAGTCCATTTGCATCTTTCTCTTTTATTAGTGTAGATAATCCTGCTGTATATTCCCCTTGGAACAAAAAACTCAGAAATGTCCTGGAGGTAAAATGGGTATAAATTACAAATAAAGAGAGTGAGTTCTCTCACTTAATAAACCACAGTGAGGTGGAAGTACAGGAGAATTTCATCATCTAATGAACTGCCTCTTCTTAGTGGCTGGCAGGGTTTATGTCAATTTGCAGCAGAACAAAACGGGGCTGCTGGTTTTACCACCTAATGAACTACGATCCACACGTCTCCTCATCTCTGTAGAAGTGGAAAAAGAGACAGCAACTTGTCCTAGCTGGTTGGCTCAGTGGATAGAGCCTGAGCCTGCAGGCTGAAGGGACCCGGGTTCAATTCCAGTCTAAGGGCACATGCCTGGGTTGCAGGCTCGATCCCCAGTAGGGGGCGTGCAGGAGGCAGCCAATCAATGATTCTCTCTCATCATTGATGTTTCTATCTCTCGCTCTCCCTCTTCCTTCCTCTCTGAAATCAATAAAAATATATTTAAAAAAAGAGAGACAGCAAATTAATTTTGTGATCAAATTATTTCTTTTGATATGGCTGCATGACACCATTTGCTAACTGAAGAGCTCCCCTATGGACGTCAGCACATTCTCACTCTTAAAGAGGGCAGAGATTCCTTGAGATTCCACTGCATAGATGTGTTTTGGTTGATACTTACTTCAAATGAGATACTTTAATCATTTCGATGGGTGATTCATCATTGCCTCGTTCTCCTCGAAAAGCAATGCTCCTGCCTTTAATTGCAAACATTGAAGACAACGTGAGAAAACGGCCCATAAAACAGGAAACTAGGAGCTACACCACGTACTCTGACCCGTGCAACCCGTCTCCCCTCTGCTTCCGTGTCTAATAATCAAATTCAAACCATATTCTCAAAAGTATTACAAGTTAAAGACCAATAATATATTACTTATATTCAAATTCTACTTTATAAAAAGATATCTTCACTTGTCATAGTTTCTTCTATTTCTTCTGTGGTTTCTTCAATAATTTAATTTTAGAAATTTAGAAATATCAATGTCTAAAGTTTGAAGGCATTACAGGAGAGCAGCTGTCCCTGTAAAAACCACTGTACGTTCAAAGGAACGTACACATTCCCAGGCTCAGAGAAATAACGAGTGGGGAACAAGGACAGGCATTAAAGAGTCTTGTTCCAGGTGCGAAACACCCAACTGGAACATTCTGACGTGCTCCCACCACCAGTTCTCGACAAGCTAAAACGGGGGATGACAGGAACTGGTCAACTGCCGAAGAAGCCGGTGACTTTCTCTAATTAAAGCAGCGTGCCCAGCTGAGCGGCCCAGCTGGCTGACCGGCATCCTGTGCACAAGGGTCGCTGCTGGTTCCCGGCAGGCATACTCCTGGGCTGTGGTCGATCCCAGTACGAAGACAACCGATGGGTGTGTCTCTCTCACCTCAATTTCCCCCGCCCCCTCAACCCTCTGCATGTCCTCAGGTGAGAATTTAAACAACAAAAAAAGCAAATTCTACCTTATGTCTGAACCAATATATTTTAATGTTTTCCCAGACTTTTATTTACATTAATCATGAGAGAACATACTCCATTTAAAGACAACTGACGCCTGCAGGCCTCCCTGCTCTCCATGCCGCCTGTCTCCCACTTAGAATTGTTCCCCAGAAACAGACTGTAAAAGACAGGGGCAGTTATCTACAAGTCCTGACCCTGAGCCGATGGAAAAGGTGCACAGGGATTTTTGGTTTGTTTGCTTGTTTTAGTGAATGACACCAGAGAGCGCCATTTCACCCCAGCGACCCTGTGACTAGAGACCAGCCGCCTTGGTGGGCACCTGGGGAATCTGGGACGGAGGTCACTTCCAGGGACGCGAGAGCAACGCTGGCCTGCAGGTGGCGCCAAGCCCTTGAGGGTTAGTAACACTGATACGCACCTTAGCTGTTCTCAACTCCGTCTTGGAAATACACATGGAGAATATAAGGAAGCAACAATATACCTGTTTACCACACACACATTACACACACACGCATTTTATTGGTTAAAACCATCTACATATGTTCACATTGCTATGGCACTTTAAAGAAAACAATTTTGTAAAAAAAAAAAAAATTATTTGAAATCGATGCATGTGCTATAAAATAATTTGAAATCCTCACCTTATTCTATTTTCAAGTTTTTCACTTTAAAATTCTTTGGGCTGTAGGTTTTTAACAATTCTGAACAAGTTACTTTACAGGAAGTTTCCTGTTGTCAAGTCTTTAAACTCCCAAATTGAATCTCCCTATTTAGTCAGCCAGAAACTATCAAATATCTTAAATCTGATCATTTAGAAACAATCCTTACCTGTACGTTTTTTAAGGATTTCCTTTAAAGTCCAAAATTCTGAAATAGAATCTGAGTTGAGCTACCTGGATTTATTTTAAAACAGTACTTCTGGCTATCTACCTGTAACTATGTGTAAAGCAGAACTGATGTCATATGTATTTATGAAACTGCCTGTTCAGGCCAATGGTGCTCCCTTCGTCACACACCTGTGGTGACACCATTTGCATACAAACAACGCTGAGTCCTTCCCAGGACAGTGAGAGAGCAGCAGCCAGACATGCGCATTCAGACAGCACACAGCCCCCTTCGGAGCACGAACAGAAATGGCAATGGTTTTGATCAACACCACCAGCCTCCGGCACCTGCAACAGGCCCCGTGCACACGCCTATGGGAAGGTCACACGCCTGTGGGAAGGTCACACGCCTGTGGAAGGTCACACGCCTGTGGGAAGGTCACACGCCTGTGGGAAGGTCACACACCTGTGGGAAGGTCGACCAGCTGAAGCTCGTTCCTCACCAGTCCCATGTGGTTGGGTGTTGAGGTAGCAAAAGAAAGGAAGCCAGTCAAACTCGTCCACTCGATACCCCTGGAGTGAGAAATTAACAAAGATTAATCTAACAGCTTTTCTGTTTGAAAAAGTTATCCGACAAGTAAGTTCTTCCCAAGACCTAAATTATACACGTTAATTAAGAAGCAGTATTAATATAATCTCCTATTTGAGCCTAAATTACCATATATTTCCAACACATATGAAATTATTTCTAGTTAAAACTTTATCTCCAAAGACTGACAAGACAGTTTGGTTATCGGCATCGGCAGCAGCAATAAAATAACTTAAAATCCGGTAAAGGAGTCACGCTGCAGTGGTTTCTGGGAATTCCTCTGCTTGAAAACAAGTGGTATAGAAATACTCTGAGCAGACTGCTTGAAGTTGAGTCCACTTAGGAATTTTATCAGCATTCTTGGTTAGGAGGCACAAATTCCCGAAGCAAACACCACCTACTGAGCCGTGATATTTGGAAAGGCCTCCCCACTTGTCAAATGCAAGCCCCCCCTCCGGTGACCACAGTGTAACTCTGACAATTACACTGGGAAAGTCCCTGTCTCCTGTCTCTTTCTCCTACCGTGACATCTCCACTGAGTTTGCTCCTCAGACGGAACGAGAGGAGAATCAGTTTGGACGCACTCTGCTCTCAAGTCTGAGGGCTCCAATCAGACAGAACCCTCAGGGCACGCGCTCCCAGCCTCACGGCGGGCATCTGACCTGCCTGGGCTCCGCACAGGAAGGCCACTGTCGCTGAACTCTAACAATTCCAGCCTGGCAGTTCTCACTCATGTTTATAAAAATACACCTGCTGCGCACCCGGTACATGCCCGTGGGTGTGCTAGGCCCTGGGAACGCGGCTTGAATGAGGAAGGTACAACCGCTGCCCTCCTGAGCTTCTGATGCAGGAGGAGCGACCACACGGTCATTCTACGTTCCCTGGACCAGGCGAGTGCTGCAGAGGTCAGCAGGAGTGACCACAGGGTCATTCTATGTTCCCTGGACCAGGTGAGTGCTGCAGAGGTCAGCAGGAGTGACCACAGGGTCATTCTATGTTCCCTGGACCAGGCGAGTGCTGCAGAGGTCGGCAGGAGCGACCACACGGTCATTCTACGTTCCCTGGGGCCAGGTGAGTGCTGCAGAGGTCGGCAGGAGCGACCACAGGGTCATTCTACGTTCCCTGGGACCAGGTGAGTGCTGCAGAGGTCGAGGTCGGCAGGAGCTGTCAGTCCCTCGGGGCAGGCGAGGCTTCCAGGACCATAAAGCTGAGACCCAGAGGGCGCACAGGGTTGTGCCTGGAAGCCTGCACCCCCGAGGGGCCAGGGGACGAGGGGACGGGGCGGCTGGCTGAGAAACGGCACTAGACTAGACGTACTCTCTCTCTCTGAAGGGAGGTGCCAGCGCATCTCACCAGGCACACGACACGCTGGCACCGGTGGTAAATTCCCCAGATTAAACCAGCGAGGTTGAGAAAAGCCTCGCATTCTGTCTTGTATTAGTGCCACACGTAGTCAAGGAGTGCTTGCCCCAGGGCTTACAGGACGTCCCAGGTTCACACATAACAGAACGGGGTGGCTGTTACTTGATTTTATTTGATTCTAGCACCGGGCGTGCTGCCTTTGAGCTGATTCCAGTGGCAGCTGGTATATCCATCCCACACCTACTGCAGAGAAAGAAACTCAGGTGGGACCTCAGAGAGATGAGAAGAGGGGATTATTTCTCAAAAGAAAAGAATGAAAACTCTTGTCAGACACAGCTGGACACCCGGTGCTTTTTCTAAGGATGAGAAGCGATTGCTTAGGTTACACTGTGCACTGAGTATCACCCCTAAGGGGAGAGCAGCAGCTCACTCCCCGACTCCATCCAGGCTTGTTCTGTAGGGTCCCCAACACTGAGCAATGTAACCTTCTTGGTGGGCGCCTGGGGTTCTGACCCCTAAGGTGTCCAGGTGGGTCTGCGGGCCCCCACTGAGGATGGATGCCACCATTTACTTCTAACTGTGGGTGCTGGGGGAGCACACACTTCCTGACAGGCCCTAAAGTTCTGGGATTATGGAAACAGAGATCGTTTTACTTTCCACAAATCACCCCGTTTCCTCAGGACAACACTGAGCCAGTCCATGTTCTGATGCCCATATACACTGCTGTTCTGGTAATTTCTGATACTGAAGATAGTATCGGGCTATCTATACATACAAAAGCCTAAGCGACCTTTGCCATGACGTGCACTGACCACCAGGGGGCAGACGCTCAATGCAGGAGCTGCCCCTGGTGGTCAGTGCACTCCCACAGCCAACCTGCCCCGGCCGACCCGGATCAGCCCCAGGCGCGGCCAGGCCGAGGAACCCCACCCATGCACCGGGCCTCTAGTGTTAAATAAATCTAATCTACTGGGCGAAGACACAAGCTAATAATCCAAGAAAACCGACATGTACCCACTTTACCCACTTCCAGGAATCTTCCAACAGATCATGAGACGCACCTGTCTGTTTGCAGGCACAGAAGCTGCTCAATACCTACTTGTAAAGGTAACTGTTAAAACACCGTGGCTTTCAGAGACCACACAGAGGCAGTTTGCGGCTGGGTGATCCCTGGCCGTGAGCCTGCATGAGATCCGAGTGCTTAAGACTAAGTGGTTTTAAACAGCACACTGGGCATGGGGTAGAAAAACAGCTTTCTAAACGTTGGCCTTTAATTTGCATGTGAATGCCCAGAGTGCACTGGGTTGATTGCTAATAAGTTCGGCGGTTTTTATAGCACGCTGTGAGATTTTCATAATGGCTTTTAATTGTGACACTATCATTGCATTAATTGAAGCGGAGGACAGCAGGATGTTAGCATCTTCTTGGGTACCATCTCTGAACATAAAAGGTGAATTATCTTCAAAATGGCAATTAAGAGGGAGAATCCCTATGAAATAGGGTGCAGATCTGTGTACCCTTCACACCAGCCGGTGTGAGGAGTGCACCCCTGGAGTTGGCTGGAATCCCAGGTAACAGTTTCTAAGCACTTTCGGTGTCACTCAGTAATAAGTATTACCATAGCAACTGTAAGTCATGGACTGACCGACATCTAGGACCCAACGGAGCCAGGAGGACAAACCTGATGTTAAGAAGTGAGAGCTCACGGGAACTAGCTACTGCCTTCATTCAAACATCAGTGTTCAGGGAGAAGGAAAATGTGCTCGGCTTCCAGAAGCCTGGGCCAGAGTCCTAACATGGATCCTGGCTCAAACTTTCACCTTACGGTCAAGACGTTTCCTGCTCACCCAGGCGCACACACCACCCATCCACAGGAGGCCTCCCCGATTCCATCCAGCGCCTCTCGGTGAACTGGGAAGGACAGGCTGCTGCCTGGAACCGAGGGGCGGCCCAATGGAAGGAATGCCGGCAGAGTGTGAGCACCTAACCTGAGAGCAAGCGCTGGGCAAGTGGAGAGTCTGGCTGCTGGTGCTGCCGTAGAGGAAAGGGTGGAGGCCGGTCACAGAGGAGCTGCAGCAGCAGGGACTCCCGAAGAGGGGGAGGAAGGGGCCCGCTTTTGGAGACAATCCTGCTCCACAGCACGTATCAGGGAGACACTGAAGGGGAGGCACGGGGTGGACAGGCACCCGGCTGCGCCACAAAGCACTGCACCTGGGAGAAGGAGGCATGTAAACTGCTCAGGAACATCCATCCCCATCAGCAGCTCGGATACTCGAAGGGCTACCTAACCTCTGCCCCTTCAGACACTGCGTTTACTCAGAATAACGTGCTCTTTAAGGGTTCACTAGGAATTGCAACACACGCGTGGGACCTGTACTTACAATGTACAGAGGACAGGAAATGGCCTTTCTCTATACTTTTGTTATAATATCCTCAACAATACTGGCAATTTAATGACTTTACAGTATACAGTCCATCCTTGCTCGGGCATAAAAGGGAACGGCCATACAATCAGCAAAGCAAGGCCATGAGAAGAAAGAAAGCAAAAGGCACGCACCCCTCGGTCCCTTTGGCCCTCCCTCCCTTATGTCTGCACACTCACAAAAAGATCACATCTCAGACTTTTACAATGCTAGCGTTTGGTCCTTTTCTCATGGTGCGTAAACAAAAACATAAATGAGATTAATTATTAAAATGACCTTATTCAAATTTTCATCAACAGTCCTACATGAAGGGATCTTTGCAGAAATGAAAAGCCAGCTCAATAAACCTGAACAAGGAAACGCAGTGATTTCCAGTGAGAAAATAGCCGAGCCTCAGGAGAAACAACGAGTCGCAGCGACAGCAGTGAGGAGCAGCGCGCCCTGCACGATGCCTTTACAGAGAAGGAGCCATCGGCGCTCACCCTCGCTGAGCGAGCACTGGCTGGCCGTGACCGCTGGCCGTGCGAAGCTCTCAGTGGCATCGCCCCAGGGCCTGGGGCGATGTCGGAGACACAGGACGCTCACCTGACTTCACACGAGTGGACGCTCAGCTCCTTGTGCAGCAGCCCGCTGGTCAGGTGGTACACCAGGACGGAGCCGCTCCCCGTACCTGTGCAATAGGAGAGCAGTCACCTAGCAGGAGTTCCGGACCTCCCCAACACACGTCTTCCTCAAGATTCCAATCGTTTACAACATTCCTCTTTTATAAAAGGGACCAAAGCTATGTGATAAAACAATTAGAATTCTGTCTTCCTCCCCATCGAAATGGGCCTGACCTTGTGTGCTCTGAAATCTGACTGAACCTGAAAGTTCAAATCACTTTCAGAAGACAGTAATGAAAAAAATGGGGGAAAAATATTGCCAAATAGCAATATTCAAATGAACCATTAGTGCTCACATGTCAGCCATTAAGCTGACATACTAGCATAACTCAGACATACCAGCAACAAAATAAATGTGGTCAGGTTTTCATTTTAGAAAAAAACACACAAACCACATGTTCATAGACCTGGGGAGAAAGCCAGAGGCCAACAAATCACAGCTTTAAAAAAAACAATTTCACTTAGCCTCTTCCTCTTTCCTCTCAAAGATAAACAAGGACTTTCCAGTAACTAGCAAAGTTAAAAGTCTTATAAAACATGCGTGATGAATTAAAGACAGACAGGTCCTTGCCCTAGCCGGTGTGGCTCAGTGGGTTGGGCATTATCCCCTGCACCAGAGGGCTGCAGGTTCAATTCCTGGTCACCACACATGCCCGGGCTGCAGGCTCCATACCCATGCGGAGGCAGCGATCAATGTTTGCCTCTTAAAATCAATGTTTCTCTCTCTCTCTCCCTCTCTCTCTCCCTCTAAAAAATCCATAGAAATGTCTTAATAAACAAACCAACAAACAGAAATAGGTCCAACACTCACCAACAGCAAGCAACGGCTGATACATCTTGATGTTCTTTGTGGTCAACGGGGGGCACATGCGGACAGCGAACGGTGGTGGGGGCAGTCCTGAAATCAGTCCCGTGAGCAGGAATTTGAGGTGCACTTCCTGCAGAGCAGAGCCTTTGGGATGCTCCTCGCCAGCAATTGCGCTTTGCCCTGATTGGTAATCAAGAGCAACACATCAATTACAGTGCATGCGGCCTTCCGTGGAAACACTCCGGAGGCCCAGAAGAGCACGCTCAGGCCCGGGAGGTGAGCGGTGCACCGTGGGCTGAAGAAGGACGGCGGCCCTGCCCTTGGCGGTGGGCCTGGCCGTGCACTGCCTGGCGCCTCGAGGCAGATACTCCAGGGCATGCTTCCAGAACGCAACCTGTCACCTAAGAAACACGGTTTCAGCCAAAGCAAAGCGCCTGGAATTAGGCACCAAAGACAAATCCAGGGCACCTGGTGAGAGGGCAGTACCGTGGAGCAGCTCTCAGTCGATGGCTCGTAAACGGCGCCCAGAATCAGTAACCACACAGCAGGTTCAAGAACTCACATGGATTTCTAGTAAGGAATCTTACAAAATGTAAGCTTCACAGTTACATCCATTATATGTTAATACATAAAATGTCTATTACATACAGCCTGTAACTGCCAAGTGCTAGGTATTAAACGGCATAACTTTCAGATACCACATTCACACTTAGGAAACCAAGTCTCAAACTGAAAAGATGACGCCAATAAAAACGAGTGTCACAAATATGAAGACTACAAAATCAATACTGCTTACTAACAAGGGTAAACAAGCTTTCTTCCTATAAACCACTACTGGCGACTGGATTAAAATGTCAAAAATACTACAGTAAAGAACATGTGAGTGCACATATGAATACACACATGCATATACTGTTTAACACGTTAAGCGCCCAGCCTGTTTTGTCTTCCTGACCAAAAGTATAGTGTCAGTCACTGGTGACTGACAGGGTGCTTACATGTTAAGGGAAATATGTAAATACTAGGATTGTGTGCTATGACTCTGAATATAATCTTCCGAAGCTATGAAGTTCTTTTAGTAATAAGTTGTTTTAAAGTCTGAGATATACAGAAAAAAAAAGGCCATCAATTTAATGCAAATAAAGCGATCCCTTAGAATCAGTCCTATAATTAGCATCAGTCTTTGTTTACAAAAGACGGACCTAAAGGAATGGGAAGTTCACAGGTAACTACACCCTCACCACCCCCAGCAAAATGCAGCGACTCCCGAGAACTGCCACGTCTGTGCAGCACCTTCCACACATCTGTGCAAGCACCTTCCACCGTCTGTGCAAGCACCTTCCACACGTCTGTGCAAGCACCTTCCACAGCAGCAACTCACCGGCAGGGCAAGGCAGGGCAGGGCAGGGCAGGGCAGGGCAGAGCAGGCCTTAATAAGCAGCAGCCTTTACCCAACGAATAGAGATCAGGCCTCTGTATTTAACTGAACTGCTTTCAATTATCATTAAGTACATAGTGAATTTCAAATTAAAAGTTTAATTAATGCCCTAGCTGGTTTGGCTCAGTGGATAGAGCGTCAGCCTGTGGACTTGGGGGTCCAGGGTTCGATTCCAGTCAAGGGCATGTACCTTGGTTGCGGGCACATCCCCAGTAGGGGGCGTGCAGGAGGCAGTTGATCGATGTTTCTCTCTCATCGATGTTTCTCACTCTCTATCCCTCTCCCTTCCTCTCTGTAAAAAATCAATAAAATGTATTTTAAAAAATAATAAAATAATAAAAGTTTTAATTAAAATGTTTTCAAGTAACAAAGATTTAATACTTTTAAATCTACTACACTGTCAGGAACTAGTGCACAATCTGTATCCTTTTGTCTCCTGAACATGTATTTGTGTTGCTTAGATACCTAAACAGCATACAATCCCAGTGTCTTTCATATCACCCAGTAGTTCTGTGCATGTGTGTGTTTGTAATTCTTTTCCATTTAAAATTTTTATCAAGTGCAGACAAGGCCGATTAACTCAGAGAACTGTGTTACTGGTAAAATGCATTTTGCAAAACGAGTATGTGTCCAGACTTCCTCAGGTGGACTTACGCCTGGACGGCAAGAGGAAGGGTTAGACGTAAAGGCATCACCGAGCAAAAGGACTCGCCATCTCAGGAGCCAGGAGAAAGCCGGGCTGGAGCGTCCGGGGATGGAGGGTCCGGTCCTGCCGCGGTCCCAGGGTGCAGCCAGGACTGGAGGCCTCGGCCAGGGAGCCGGCTCCAAACCAGGTGGAGAGGTTCGCATGGGGCTCCCACGTACTGGCTGTGTGGCTCTGAGCACGTTTTTAAATCTCTCAGGGTCTCAGTTCCCACAAACGTAAAATGGAAATGGCGTCGCTACCTACAGAGCACTTAGCGCAGCACTTCACCTAATGCCGAGCAGCCAGTAACTGTCATCTCGGATGGAAAAGATTACTAAGTGCCCAGCTGCTGTGGCTCAGCGGAAGAGCAACAACCTATGAACCAGGAGGTCAAGGTCCAACTTCCCATCAGCGCACACGCCCAGGCTGTGAGCCTGATCGCCGTGGGGGGCGTGCAGGAGGCAGCGGATCAATGATTCTCTCATCACTGATGTTGCTATCCCTTCATCCCTCTCCCTTCCTCTCTGAAATCAATGAAAAAAATACATAAAAAAGATTAATAAGGTAATGCACTTTTCTTGTATATCATCTATCAAGCATTTCAACAAAACAACCTACTAAACAACAGTGACTTTCAATTACATTATGGAAGAACAAATAATGATAAGAAAATCCTTTATACACCACAGCTACAATTTTAAAAGAATTAGACATCAAAATTGCTTGGCATACAGTATTTATAATTTCTAGTTGTATAACATCTGAAATCACAAATCCTTACTCTTCGTTTAATTTATACTGGCCCTATGATAATGGAATAAGCTGGAAGCAGTATTTTAACTGCAAATGAGTATGTGAAAGTAAGGCTCACCAGCATGTAAACCAGACTGTGTGTCTACAGTTAAAGTCATCGCCTCCACTCCTTCCCAGCTCGTTACTGCTCCTCCAGTCACGGTCACTGTGCGTCTGGGACGCACCGAGCTCTGGCTCTCTACATTGCCGTTTTCCCGAGTATTAACTTCGCCTTTGTAACTGCACATCCTGAGACCATTAACTGTGCCCTTTGGAAAGACTCTATAGCATGAAAGTCAGGAACAACAAAAGCTCACCGATCATGTTATCCAGGGAGAGGTCGGGGAGTTGGTTCTGCAGCACCCCCACCGGAGCCCCACAGAAAGACACCGGGGCGTACAGAGGTGACACGCCAGGGCCACTGCAAGGACACCGTGATTAGCTGGTTCACATCCTTAAAATCTGCATCACATGACAGCAGCTACCCAACCACTCATTTCAGATCATGGCGTTCAACTTTCCTCACCCACAAGAGAACCATCTCTAGCAGGTTTATATGAAGTCTTAATTATCACTTTGAAATATGTTTAATATCTTTAAAAGTCCCTGCTGTTTGTATATGATTCTGGAAATTTGGAAAAAGAAACAGAAAACAAAGGAACAGCCCTACTGATTGACTTACCTGTTCCGGGCGCTTCGAATGCAAACGGCAGACTTCAGCTCCCATATCATGACGCGGCCGTCGCTCACCACGAGGGCCGCTGCGTTCTCGTTGACGGGGCAGCACACCATGCTGAAGGGGCGGACGGTTTTCGTCACGCGGATGGCGTCGCACTGGCTGCGTAAGTCGTAGGTGAGCTCCTGGACGGGATCGGCATCTGAACACAGCAGTGCCTTCTCGTCAATGTCAGGAAGCAACCACATCACCATCACTCGTGTTCCCTTTAATTCAAGTAAAACCTCCACGAAGGGTTACCAGTCCTTCACTAATGAAACGTCTGTCAAGAATGGCCTCTCTTCAACAATTTCATCAGGCTATTCAGATAATTACCTTATTGATTGTCTACACCACGTTTCCTTTCCAAAATGACCATTATAATCAAGACAGCTTGTTTTGTGCCCGAGCCGGTGTGGCTCAGTGGATAGAGCGTTGGCCTGTAGACTGAAGGGACCCAGGTTCAATTCTGGTCAAGGGCACAGGCCCGGGTTGCAGGCTCGATCCCCAGTAGGGGGCGTGCAGGAGGCAGCCAATCCACAATTCTCTCTCATCATTGACGTTTCTATCTCCCTCTTCCTTCCTCTCCGAAATCAATAAAAAATATACTTTTTTTTTTTAAAAAAGATAGCTTGTTTTTTAATGTTTCTAAAATAAAGGCTCTGAACAGTGAGATATGATTACATCATGAACAGTGCACTACAGACCATCCTAATTTACATGTCTGTAATAAGCCTGAAAATAACTGTACTTTACAAAAGACGTTAACGTCACTTCCTGACGAGTACGCAGTACATGACTGCACAACATAGAATTGTTCTTCTCCAGGGTAAGACTGATACGGACAACAGGACGACCTAGAGCCTTACTTCCCTGTCACTCTACAGGGAAATTCCTGAAGCAGAGGACAGGTCAGGGAGTAATAAGCGTGCGCACAAGGTTGGGCTTGTGCTAAAGAAAAATTCATAAAACATCATAACTACTTGGCCCCGGGAAGCCATCAAGGAGTGACAGCCGGTTGCTCCTTGTGGTACGTAGGGGGCACTGTCCCAACACCGGTAGGTGTTCTAGGTCTCACACTGTAACACATTCTACTTTCTCAAGGCCAGGATTCTCGACCTCTAAGATTTGGCTGGTGCTTGCTTTATAAAATAATTCTGAAAAAAAGTAATTAACATTACTGTGAGATACAAACTCACCTGGCTCCTCATTTGAAGTGGTGAAAATACTATTATAAGATCTTCGAACACGTAAAGTTATGCAACCATTCTCATGTAGGCAAAATAAACCATCTCGTTGAAAGCAGGGTATTACCTTTAAACAGATGATTCATTTATTTTTTAAAACAAAATAAATTAACAAGTATATACTGTGGAATTCCTAAGTTCATATGTAGAGAATATAGGCTAAAAGAAAAAAAACAAACACAAAAATATACTACATAGTTCCCAAGTTTTAAAACTAAATGAACCTTTAAAAAATCCATTTATAATCATAAAAAATTGGTCTTTATCCATGTAACTTAAATAGTTCAGTAAATATCTCCAGATCAGTCAGAAGAATTTCTAGGATACATCAAGTCAATCAAAAGTGTAAAAAAATAAGAAATGCACAATAACACTGTTATTTTTAATAAACAGAAAAGAGCGAGTCGAACTAAGGCCCTTTGTATGGTCACACTCTTCCCCTACAACCGACTGCTTGGGAGGCAAAGAGGAGCCGCCGGTACCTGCAGAAACGGGACGCCCGTGCGCTCGATGGCGACCACGCCCACCGTCTGGTTCACCTCGAGGTCCAGGATTAGAATCTCGCGGGGATAGAGCAGCAGCATGTGGTTCCTTTTGGAAGGCAGATAGGCCAGCTGCAGGCAGTCGTTGAGGGTTACGAACTCAGCACTGAAAAAAGCAAAGAAATGAGTCCAAGAGTTACTCCTACCAGGCAAAGCTAATAAAGAATTGCACTTTGTACTTTCCACATAAACTGTCAATGAGAGCCCTGGCCGGTGTGGCTCAGTGGATAGAGCATCGGCCTGTGGACTGAAGGGTCCCAGGTTCAATCCCAGTCAAGGGCGCACGCTCAGGTTGCGGGCTGCATCCCCAGTAGGGGGCGTGCAGGAGGCAACCAATCAATGGTTCTCTCTCATCACTGATGTTTCTCTCTCTCTCTCCCTCTCCCTTCCTCTCTGAAATTAATACAAATATTTTTTTTAAAAAACTGTCAATGAGAATGTACAACTGTTTATGAAATGACCAACAGAGGCGAGTACCTACAACTTAAACCTCCACTACGTGCCAAAACCCAAATTATGACAATAATATTGTAGAGCCCAGTGGTCGGCAAACTCATCAGTCAACAGAGCCAAACAGCAACAGCACAGCGATGGACATTTCTTTGGAGAGCCACATTTTTTAAACTTAAACTTCTTCTAACGCCACTTCTTCAACACAGACTCGCCCAGGTCGTGGTATTTTGTGGAAGAGCCACATGTGGCTCGCGAGCTGTGGTTTGCCGACCACTGGTCTAGGCTGTGTGAGATGTGTTTCTAAATATTTAAAAATATATAGTAGTAAGTCTATGATTTACTAGGCATTCATAGGATAGTTTTATTTTCACTTGCAATTAGAAGTACTAACAGATGCTGAAATCAAGACTCAGGATAAAACAAAACGTTTAGAGTAACGAGGGGCACTGGACCAGTAGTCAGCAGACTGTGTGTGGCCTTGGGCAAGTCACTTCCTCTACTGTCTTCATTTCCTTCTTAAAGAAAATAATTTATTGATTTCAGAGAGGAAGGGAGAGGGAGAGAGAGCAACATCACTGATGAGACAGAATCATTGACAGGCTGCCTCCTGCACACCCCCTACCGGGGACCGAGCGCACCACCTGGGCTCCGACCAGGAACCAAACCGCGATCTCCCGGCTCATCGGCCAACACTCAACCACTGCACCGCACCAGCCGGGATTCTTTTCCTTTCAAGCTGCCCGAAATCTTTTCTGAAACAAAGTAGGACAACTTACTCATTTATCATAGCATTTTCTTCTGTGTAAATAAAATATACACAACTCCATGAGGATTGTAAGAGTCTCAAAAACGCATTTTAGTGATCTGTGATTATTGCTTACACTTAATCATAACCTTTTTATAATAAATATAGTTCAATAGGAATAGGCATGCAATTATATTCTACATAATAACACTATGAAAGGTTTTGAAATTTAAAACAAAGTTGGAGGCCTGGAGAGAGGAATGTGGGCTGCACTGAACGCCTGGCTCTGCCATGTCCTGTAGGGCTGAGCTGACTTAAACAACGTGCGACACCGTTTCCTCATGTGTAAGATGGGGCCAGTACTTCTGCCCAGGACTGCAGCAACTTATTTATAATTAAAATATAATAATGTGTGTGAAAACCCAAAGCACTTCTATGTGAAGGTATTCATAATTCATTTTCCCTAAACTCAAGGTGAACGTGATTCATATGAGAAAAAATGTAATATATATAAATCATAACTTATAAAACTACTCAGGCCACAAAATAAATTATTTCTTTATGAGACAGAATCAATGAAAATTAAAGTTCTCATGAGCTATTTAAGGAGCCGTCTTAAATTATTTTGGCACAGGGTGGGGGGTAAATTAGTGAACGTAACCAGCCTGTAGCTTAATATATAAAAGTGATATTTACATATAAATTAAAAATGTATTTGTAGAGCAATTTGTATTTTACCATATATTTTTCAGGTAATTACCACCAAGTCTAGATAGAACAATCTTAGCATATTGAAAGTAAAGGCTCTTTTAAAATAAATGCCAGAAGACTGCCAAGGCAATAAAAATGGAAGTATAATCGTGGCTCTAGGAAGAAAGCAGAAATCTACTTCTAATGCATAAATTAGTTACATAAAATGAAATCTTGTTCAGTTGCAGTTTCTGACATGAACAGTAATAGCTAGGATTTACCGAGCGAATGCTCATGAAGTATCAACCACTGTGCTAAGAACTTAAGTTACTGCATCTATTAACCCTCACAGCAGCCCTGGGAAATCCCTCAGAACACAGGTTAGAGATTGGCAGGGTGAAATCTGAGCAAGACGGAAGAATTTTCTGAGTCAGATAGCTACCATTTCCTCTAGAATCCTGGCCCTTAACCGGTCTGAGACACATCTTTACGTGCATAAGAAAAACACCCATATTTTACAGCTCCAGGAATTGCACAGCATTTAAGTCAGGAAAATTTATTTAAAATAAAAGCCAGATTTTGTCCTCAAATTTCAAATATATTCAACAGCCACAATGTTAGAACGTTCATTCAGTATTTCAACAGTAAGTATCAGAAGTCAAAACGTCAATCAGTAAAAGTCAGCAGGGGTCGGGGTGGGTGTTTGGTGCGAAGAGCGGAGACAAAGGGCCGTGTTAAATGCCGAGTGTCCTCTGGGGGAGGAGACAGTTTTCCTCGTGAAAATGCTAAAGAGGGCAGGAGAGAGGCTGCGATGAAGAAAACCAACCACAGTGCAAGCCAGAACTGACTTTCTCAGCAACAGACGAGAAACAGATGAGGGCTGTCGTCAGCTTCACTCCTTTAACTCACCTCGGTTTCTCCTGCGTGATTAAGATTTTGACTTTATGGAGAGCCTTCTTAGCCCCCGTGGCAGCAGCCAGCTTGCTGTGAGCTGGGCTGGAGTGCGGGCTGGATATGTAGACCTTTTTCCCGGGGCCTGAGGGAGGCTTGGCTGGGGAGAAGTCCGAGATGAACACAATCCCCTCGCTGGTGAGTACTGTATGGAGAGAAGCAAACCCGGTTCAAGTTCAATCAAGTTTAGCAGTCTTCTCCAGCACGATTCTGAGCAAGGTCACGATCATGTTAACGACACAGAACTGGCAGCGTGTGCAGTCGTGGCGTAATGGGAACATTCTCCATGTTGTAGTGAAACAGGTGGCCCCTTACGATTCATCGGAGGCCTCCACGCTCAGCATTCTAAATTAACGTCTTAGAATAAAACGATACCAGAGCCCTAGCCAGTGTGGCTCAGTGGACAGCGCGTCGGCCTGCGGACTGAAGGGTCCTGAGTTCGATTCCGGTCGAGGGCACAGGCCTGAGTTGTGGGCTCAATCCCTAGCAGGGAGCGTGCAGGAGGCAGCCGGCCAATGATTCTCTCTCATCATGGATGTTTCTATCTCTCGCTCCCCTTCTCCCTTCCTCTCTGAAATCAATAAAAATATATTTAAAACAACAGATACGAGAAGGTTCCTGGCAGAAAAAAACTAATGTTTGTTCTTTCAAATAATTCCGTGCATGGCCTTCCATTAAAAACCTCCCTCGTTATATCCTGTAACTGCAACATCTACAAACTTTTCTGGATATAAAATCACAAAAATCCCACATATACAGGGTGTCCCCCAGAAACACATACACACAGCGCAGATCCTATTACATTGAGAAAATGAAATGTATTCCAATAAACACTGCTTTATAATTATTCAAAGTGTGTATACACTTTTTGGGGACACCCTGTATATACGAGGTCCTGCTATCACACTTAGTTAGGTTCAAATATTGGACTTGATGATGTAAATTTATGATTATCATGAACTACTCAGTCTAAATATGTCTTTTTCTTCTTGATCCTCAGATGGAATCTTAGGGCGTCTGGAGCTCTTGTTCTCTGTGGATCTAGAGTAAAGGTAGAATGCCAACAGTGGCCCACTCCCCACCCCTTCTCCCGCGATCCCTTTATCCTGTTTCACTTTGTTTACCACCTACAACCTCTCAATACACTGGACGTTACTAACTCGTTATGCTCTGAGGTTAGACCTGACTGCCTCTCACTAGAATGCCAACTTGATGAGGGCGGGAGTCCTTGCCTTGTCTCACAGATATAGTCTAGGCCCCCGAACATGCCTCCCATATAGTAAAAGCTCAAGAAACACCTGTTGGATAATTGGATAAAAATGTTTTCTAAATAATCCAGTCATAAAAACATGTCTAAAAACAAAACCTAATTTCTCCTGTTTTACGTTGCACGTTGGTAAAAGCAGCTTCTGCAGGAAAAACTCCCTTGGGCTTCCTCTGTCCCCTGCACGCATCTGGTTATGGCACCAGTTGGAACGACGTTTTTTAAAAAAGGACGGACTGAATTTGGCCAGATTAAATGAAACCCTTAACTCGGATTCTTTAAATGATCCAGAAAAAACAAGTTTAATTAAATCTGAGTTAGAACAACACGGCGACTCTCTCTGGCTAATCTAATTCTAGTCACAAATTCAGCAATGGCGCCCAGCTGCTGAAGCAAACGTCTGAGGACCAAAACGCCTGCCAGCGCCGTGCGTTACCACGGCGCCTGCACCAGCAGCGGCGGGTTATGACTCCGTCTGCAGGAGGAGCTCGGAGGTGCGTCTCCCCTCTGCTCAGCGGCTTGGACAGTGTGCATGCAGAGCGTATGTGACCTGTGTGTACGGTGGAGCTCCACCGTACACACCTCAGCTCGTCTCCACAAGAAGCCATCACTCACGAGTTAAACGGGAGGAGTCAAAAGGGTCGAAAGAAAAGGAAAGGATGTTGTCGGCATAGCTCTTCTTCCAGAGTTTGGTGCCGGTGTCCGCGTTCCAGAGCACGATGTAGTTTGGCGGGTGGATGGCGAGCAGCAAGTCTCGGGAGGCGTCCTGGCTCCATAACCACTGAACGTCTGCAAGACCAGCCCAGGAGATCAGTGATCACCCACCTCAAACACCTGGATGCTGACTGCCCCTGATATTGAGGAGCGCGGCGATTTTTACACAGCCCTTAAGCTCTTAACTATCCTCCCGCTCAGCGATGCACATATGTGTCTCTGTGTCAAGATTGCCGAGGAAAGTTAATTTTATGTAAAAATTAGATGTGTGGACATTAGCATCTCAAGGTCAAAATCGGCAAGTAATCTGAAATATTACTTCCAAGAAAACACAAGGCTATTTGCAGAAATCAATACTTAAAACTGTCGAAGACTGTCCCAGCATGGTCTCTGGCGCCAGGCTTTCCTAATGTTTTTGTGGAATTACTTAATGGGGCTTCGCAGTTTCACGCTTTTTCACAACAACAAACAGGATAAAGATCTAGCGCAGTACCTAGCACATAGGAAGTACTCAATAGATATTTTTTAAACTGTCATTTTAAAAAACTCACTCATTCAAAACAGCCCATCAGTCAAAGCCTTGAGTTCATAGAATACTCTTGTTGGTTTTAAGACCACAAATAAACAAGCAAACAAACTATCTGTATAAAAATGAAAATAAAATTTTGATCATCTCTATTAATGGAAAGCAAGCACCAAAGGGCTAATAGGAAATAGCAGTTTGGCCAAGTTTACTTATCCCAAGTTTACTTATCCTACAGCTTAATGTACAAGATTGTTTTTCGCAGCTTAATTTTTCCCTTCAAGCTTGACTGAGGCAGATGTTGAAATTAATGCATTTCACCAAAACTCAAACCGGCTGAGAGGTGAGGAAATATGCCCAGAAGTATGTCAATAAGGATAAAAAAGAACAACCAGATTCAGATCCAGAGACCAGGCCACACACAACCCAGAGCTAAGTGGGAAGTGATGAGATTACATGAATGGGGGGCACACGTAGAGAAAGCGTATGAACGCAAAGAGCAGGGCGCCGCCCCTCACCCTGGATGGGCTTGGCGTGCTCTTGGATCTCACACTGAGCCGCTCCTGCTGCGACATCCCAAACAACGATTTTCCCACCAGCGTCGGCAGAGGCGAGGCGCAGCGTGTACGGTGAGCCCACGGTGTGGTGGTAGTTTTCTCTGGCCCACTTCACCTGCACAAGAAAGCAGGCCAGGCAGACACTTGTGCTGCATGAAATGAAGCGTGTGTCCCGTCCTTTCGCCGTGGGCACACTGCTTCCCGTGGGGTACATGCGTCCTCTTTCCCGCCCTGCTCCTCCCCAAATGTGTCATGTGCCCACCTACAGTTTACGGGGCCCTGAGAGGAAGACGGCTGTGACCCTCCAGATCCCTCCCGCTAGGTAAGACGCAGCCCCTTTGTCTCCCCGCAGTGCATTATGCACGTCTCACTCCTCACAGGTGTATTTGTGTTTTCCTTCTCCCTTGCGAGACAATGAATTGTATGAAGGCTTTCATCTCTCTCTCCTTGGTGCATGCCAAGTGCTCAAAACTAATAATGAATGAGGGGTCCAGCAAATGACAGCACTGGTGTCTCCCATCAGCTTCAGAACGACATGACGTCATATGCATGGAAGTATTAGGTGAACCCCAAGTAGATGATCATGGTTAAAAGCTGTCCGACATCGATACGGATGACGTAATGAGAGTGTAGCGGTATTTAACACTTGAGAACAGACAACAGGTCACAGGGCCAAGTGGAATGGGACTTACCTTGACAACGTCAGCTTTATGCTTTTCTAACACCTGAAGGGTTTGGGCAGTGCTGGAATCGATCACCACCACGAGGGAATGACAGCCATACGCAATCAAGCCTTGCCAGCCCCTAACAAAACAGTAAGGTGGAAACTTAGGTGCAGCAAAGCAAGAGGCGTCCTAACTCAACGACATATAGCCAATAGGTATCAATTACCATCCGTAACGTTATTATTTAAGCCTTTTACACGATCTCCTCTAAATAAAAGGTTTGCCTACGCGCCACAAACGCTTGTTGGGATTCGTGTTTCCTTTGGGTGAAAAGGCTCTAGGACATGTGCACACAGAGCCGCGGGGAAGAATAAGGCAGCTCCTGTCCTCGCTCCGGGAGACCGCGCTCCTCTTCTCCCTCGACCTGGAGTCCGCGGCGTCCGCCCAGCGCCGGGGCCGGTGCGGGCCGTCGGCGCTCAGTCCCGGCCTTCCCACCAGGGAACAAGGCAAACGGCGGACGGGAGGCTGCAGGCCTCGGGCCAAAGTCCCCAGCAACCTCGGCCACAGAAGCCCGCGGTCCACCAGCCTGACCGCCCACGGCCAGAGCCGCGGCGCGTTTACAGTAAAAGGAAACGGGAAGCGAAGGGCGGGTGGAGAGCCGGTGCCTGGCCCCGGGTGGCGCTTGGCGGAACGAAAAGAGGGCAGGGGCAGGGACAAGAGTGAAGGGAAGGGCGGGCTTGGGGGAGAGAGGTGGGGCAGGTCAGCAGAGGGCGACACCCGGGGGAGGGAGACACCCGGGGGCGGAGGGGGGCGGGAGGGGGGCAGAGGAAAACGGGGCGTTTCCGGCAGGTGTGGGGACAGGGAAACCAAGATGCGAGAAAGGACGGGGCAAATATATGTGCCCACGGCAAGTGCCCACACGAGGCATTCACTACTTTTAGAGCAACAACAATCCAGCGCGGAAGAGAACGTCTCCATGATGGAGGGCGGCACCCCTTCCAGGCGAGGCCAAACGAATCGGGGTGACACCTCCGGCAGTCCCCTTCCCTCAAACTCCTGGCTGCAACCGGCGGCCTGGGGGCCCGGTGCCCTCACCAGTCCACCGCCGCCTTGTTGTGGGCGTTGAGGACCCCGGTGAGGGTGCGGGCCGACACCTTGAAATTCACCGTGAGCGGCAACATCACCGCTGCAGACCTGGCGCTCCGGCCGACAGGCAATCCGGAAGCGGGGGCCTCTGCATTTCCGCTCCCAACACAGTCCGGGCGGCTCCGTGGGCGTCGCCACTTGGTTCCGCCTCTCCCGGGTTCCGCCTCCATCGGGTTCCGCCTCCGTCGGGTTCGCAGCCCCGAGGGTCCTGCAGCCGGGTTTAGGCCTGGAATGAAGTGTGCTCCACCCCAGTCACGTCCGTTTTCTCCAGCTGGAGACTGCCTGGCTCTGTATCTTGCTGGAAGTCGTGCAAAGAAGAGCTAAACAGGCCCAGTCAGCCTTTCTGCCTTTGGCCAGTCAACTCCGGGCAATGGCAGTGCCAGGGCCGCTGCAGGGGGGGGCGGGGGGGGGCGAGGAAGACGGCAGCCCTGCCCCCCAGTAGTTCACAGAGGAAGTGAGTGAACGGGTCAATGGGATGCACTGGAGAAAGCGAATTAGGTTAACGGCTTGAATATAAGAATTTCTAAGTAGGAGAACATTCCACATCTGGTTTGGAAAGACTTGAAACATAGCATGATTCCCGAGGCCACGGCCGGCTTGCCGGTTGGAAGAGTTTCATTTTGCAGATTCTCCTCTTCGGCTTCCCTCTGCTCAGCCGCCTCCTTCATGCCCCTCCCCACCAGGCTGTTTGCAGACGTCTGGTTCTCCGCTGACACATTCAGTTCCTCCGGATTTTGTCCCCACAGGTCCTGTCCACCTTGTCGCTCCTACAAAACAGCTTCCTCAGGGATCACCTGTGTGCACGAAAGGAGCCACCTGCTGACCTGGCCAGCTCAGGGGAGGCCCGCGTGGCCGTCTTGCAAACGCAGAGACCTAAAGTCACCCCAAAAGATGGTCTGAAAATGAAATATTTAACCACAAACAGGTTATAGTGGGTAGTCAAGTCCTAGGCACAAAGATCAACTTAGATCTTTCCTGAGCCGTTTGCCTTTTTGCCTCTAAGATAGCATACCGGTGAGATGTCTGGGTAACTTGTAACTTCCTTTTTACCCCGGACCCTCAGGGCACATCAAATGGCACCGGGACATTCCCTCATTGTGATTGTTATCAAGTTAATGGTCATCTGTTGATTATGTTAAAGTATCCTGTATCCATCTCTGCAAAAGAAGCACATGTCCATCATCTCACTTTTCGCCCTGTCCCAGCGGTTTCCCCGCTTTGCTTTACCCCACCTTCCTAATCTGTCACCAATGAATTTCATGTGACTCCCCTACATCCCATTCCTTTGATTGCAATGTATAAATACAGATGTAACCCTCCATTCTCCGGAGCATTATGTCAATTCATTGAGGTTCTACTTCCCGGCATATGTCACAGTTTGGCTCCAAATAACTCACAAAGTTCTTTACGGTCCGAATTATTTTTTTCGTTCACACCTACGATACCCACTCAGTTGTTAAAAGGCAGTGGACAGGGTCTGGCTCTTAGCTGTTCTCTGGCAACAGCACACCCTGGCTGCTCCCTGCCCTGCTGTCCCACCTTCCCTGCATCACACCCTTCCCTCGGATGCCTGGGGGCCACCAGAGACACCCATAACCACAGGCCTAAACTTATCACTCCCTTACTAAAATCCTTGGATGCCTCTCGTGGCCAGCGTTTGCTAAATGGCTCCCCAAACCCATTCTCCCCTTCTCTCACTGGACCGTCACCACAATTTGTATCCAGAAGAGATGGCCACGCAGTTGACCTCCAACACCTCTCGTTCCTGGGGCCACTTAGCCTCTGCCTGGGTGTGCTTGTCCAGTTCCTGACCTTTTAAAGGGAGCATAAACTGGAGGGCTTTCTTATTTGACTTCTCCTTCAGAATCTTATTAGCCCAAATAAACAGTGTCTTAGCATTGTTACTTATGGATAGCACTTCCTACATTCGATTAACCGAACCAGAGTGCACCTGATATGTGACCATGATTTCTTAGGGAAAAAGTGATTTTACTGATTTCTCCTCTTAACAAGCTTGGACGTTGGTGGAAATAGATTGAGAGACGTTCCTGCAGCTTTACGAAGTCCATTGTCTGCTCTCCCGCAGAACCCTCCGATGGTTGCACTTAAAAATAACCGCCAACTCGCCACTGTTTCTTTCAATCTCCGCGTGTCATACTTGTGCTTCTACCCAGGGTAGGTGACTGACTTGTCATTTAAGACATAACTCAAGACTAGTGATGTGATCCAAACATGCCCTAAGCAAGGCTTGAGTGTGGACAGACTGAATCAAGCAGCCTGCATGCCAGGAAAAGACAATGCAGGGTCTCCCAGTGGCCCGACCGTTGCTGAACGTGCTTGCTTAGAGGCCATCTCATTACTCTCCTGCAATACGAAGAACAAAGTGCGAACTTAAAAAATACGTCCACACTCTTCATTCGATAATGTGATTCTTTTTGTGTTTACGCATTTCTCCCAGTTCTTGCCAAATGAAGATAGGTTTTACATAGTTGCACAGTACACGTACATCTTCAGTTTTTACTTGAATCATAATTTCTATCAGAATCATATTTACAATATATAAATCTGATCATAATTACGGATGGAATGATTTCACAATATTTGGCAGAGTGGATATAAAAGTTATTTAACTATTCCACTATTGCCCGATTTTTAAGCTATTCCATTTTTTAAAAAAATAACAAAGATAAAGCTATAGTAAATATTGTGCTTCTAGTTGGTTTTAATTCTATGAAGTTACTTCTTAAAAATAATTCACAGGAGTGAGTATAATTATATTTTTATACTATTAAATGTTTTAAATTACAAAATAAATAAATGCTTATTGCAGAAAATATGGAAGTTTCAGAAAAGCATAAATACAAAAAAATTATCACTGGTAAGAGTGACTTCTTTTAAATGACTGTCTTCCTTTAACAATGAATCTGTTTTATTTTTGTAAACTGAGGTCACACTATAAGAACTGTTACTCTCCTCTTTCCCACTCAATAATCAGATGTAAGCATTTGCAAATAGTTTTCCTAATTTAATCTCCCCTTTATTTTGTGAAATTTTTTTAAAAATACAGAAACTTAACCTTTTTTTTAAATTTTATTTTTATTGTTTTAAGTATTACAAATAGTAGTACATATGTCTCCTTTCTTCTTTCCCCTTTGATCTCCCCCCCGACCTCCCCTACCCCCCAGGACATGCCTTCACCTGCCCACCCTCCCCCCCCCCCCCCCGCCCCAGTGTCTTATATCCAGAAACTTAACCTTTTTAACGGAGTAAGAGGCACTGCCCACTGTATGCGCGTTCCACACACTGAAAGCACGTCTTCCATCACTGGACTGCCAGACGCCACGAGGTCCTATGTTAGTCATGGCAGTCCGACCCCAGGCCTGGTGACAGTCCCAGGGGCTGAAGAAAAGGAGCCCTTTCTGAAGTCGCCAGGTGACTCCAAATCTGAAGCCCAGCCAGGTGCCAGGCTTGGAGGCACAGCCTTCTTCCCTCCCCCCGCTTCTCTCACTAGCCTGCTCCGACTCCCGGAATCTGTACTCATGACCTGCAGGGACCCTCGGGCAGCCCGGGCTTCCCAGCCTCCCCTGGCCCTGGCCGTTCTGGGCCAAGACAAGCCATTCAGCCTGCCCCCTGGGGCGGAAGGAGGCACTCCAGGTGGAGGGGAGAGGCTGCCACAGACCACCCCCCACCTCCAGGCAGATCGAGACTCCAAGCCGGTGGACCACAGGGAAGGGGGCCCCTCCCTCTGAGGGATGCTCTTTTGAGGTGAAGTCACTGCCCTCGGGTTTCCAGCCAAATTAATTGAGAAAGTCACACCCGGTGCCCAGCTCCTCCCATCTGCCCCTTTGCCTGAAGGCTTGCAGTAGAAAGCAGAGAAGGAAAACAGCCATTAATCTTCCTTACGCTAAAGCTAATTCCCTGCAGGAGTCCGGCCCACAGCTCACATTTAAGTGACGGGTTCCCTTTCCGGTATTTTACAGGGGAAGCCACGAGGATTCCGGCACATTCTGTGACACTTGGGGAGCTAAACAGCGAAGCTCTTCCTTGAGAAACAGTGCAGTAAGGGGAAATTCCTAGTTCTGATGTTATCCTTCATGTGCATCATGTATATGTATTTGTAAAACCGCAAATACGAACATTTATGCAAAAAGCACTTTAGTTCCTCCCCAGCCTGCCCTCCAGTAAAACGGCAGTGGTCTCTCAAACGTCCTTGTTCTGCGTCCTGCGTTTTCGGCCGAGAGCCGGGCCAGAGAGGGCGGTGGAGCAGCCGCTGTCGGGAAGGCGCGGTGTCTGTGAAGGAGGGACCCGCGTCTCTGCCTGGCTGGGCCATCAGGACTCCGTTGCGTGGTAATGAGTGCTAGTCGGGGTTTTATTGGCATTGGCATGAGGCTCATTCACGGACCACCGGAGGCAGTCGCGAACGTGAGTGATTTAAGGAAGTGATGACGACACACCATCGTGTTTTCACCGGGGTGAGACGGTCTGTCCCTGAACCAGACCCGTTTTTCTAAAACAGAGCCTGTCAGGTGCAGGAAAGGCTCCTTAACGCTTTTAACACCATGGGGCTCCTCTGTGTTCCTCAGCCGTGGGCCCCCTGCCTCCTGCTCTGTCCTCCCGCCTCCGCCCCATCCATCCTCACTCACCACACGTGTTCACAGAGCACCGTTAGGCCGGGGCGGGCTCCGCTGGAGGCCACTGCCTTCCCCTGACCCCTGGGCTGCAGCGAGGAAGCAGGCCGGCTCCTGGGGGTGAGCCAGCCAGGTGACGCCTCTCTTCTCCGGCTGCTGGCCTTTGTCTACCTGCTTCCTCCACCCGGACTTTTTTTTGGGGGGGCCTTCCTCTTCCTCAGATCTGGCCCAGCTGGAGCGGCTCAGTGGTTGAGCATCAGCCTATGAACCAGGAGGTCACAGTTCAGTTTCCAGGGTCGCGGGCTTGATCCTCAGTATGGGGCGTGCAGGAGGCAGCTGGTCCATGTTTCTCTCTCATCACTGATGTTCTGTCTCTCCCCCTCTCGCTTCCTCTCTGAAGTCAATAAAAACATATTAAATAAATGGATGAAAGTGCCCCTTAAAAAAAGGAGGGACAGAATGCTCGGTGTCCCTCCCCCAGAGAGAGGGAAGCTGCGGACCGGGGCTGCTCAGGGGCGACCGGACGGGGAAGATGGATGAGCCGGCCCCTCGGAGAGTGTGTACCGGCGTCTCCTCCTCTGCTGCCTCCCGTTCCTCTCGCCACCGACCCGCTCCCCTCTCCCGGGCTGCAAGGCACTCCCTCCGGCTGCGGAGGTGGGCGTGCCAGCGCGGGGCTGTGTGGACGCTGATCTGGACCAGAACCGGCGGTGCGGGAAGGCGACCACGGGGCTGAGTGGCCTCCTGGGTGCTAGAGAGGCCCGGGGGGCTGGGTCCCCGCTCAGCTCTCTTCCTCGTCTCCTTCTCGGGGCCAGTCAGTCAGTCTGTCTGTCTCTCTGCCCCAGGACCATCCCTCTGTCCCTCTGACTCAGGGCGCAGCTGCAACACCGCAGGGACCTCCACGCTCACTTCTGTGGGGTACGGCCCCTCCATGGCGCCCACTGGGCAGTGGGGCGGGCAGGGAGGCAGGAATGGCTGGGACACAGCCCGGGACCCTCAGCCTGCAGGAGCCGGAAGCACGTCCTGGTTGAGCCAACGGGTAAGCCGCAGGCAGCAGTGTGGCCCCGTGTGCGCACACAGGAAATGCCACGCTACATCGACCGCCGCCGGCTCTGAGCTCCCACCAACCCTACGTGACAATCTCTGGTTTTAACGAGAGCGTCAGAGCTGGTCCGTGGCAGCCCAGAAACCCATCGTATGGACGGACACACGGAGGCAGGCAGAGCCCTGGAGGAGAGCTCGCTGCGGAGTTATGGAGAGCATTTAGTTCACAGCATCGTGTCTGACTGGGAAAGAATGACCACATCTGGGATCGAACCGGCTGGGCGTAACTATCTCAGGGCTCGTGATGAGGGGTTTACAATATGGCCGGGCAACTTCTTCTGCCGGGTCGAGGCCTCTGTCGTCACGTGTAGCAGTGAGCCTCCTCCACGCCCCTCTGAAGGGGTGCGTCTCATGCTTCACCGGGGCTGGCGCGCTCTCTGCGGTGGGATCGCCTTCGTGTTTCACGTTCCGGACGCTTTCCCATCATCCCTTCCGGTTGGTGAAACGGAGCCCGAGGCCCACAGGACCTGCCCGGAGCTTGCGAGCGGAGGCGGCCCCTCCCCTGGCCCTCAGGTGCCGAGGTCAAGTTTCCCCCGCTGCCACGGCCGTGCCAAGTTCCGGAATTCGCGTTTCCGTTTGTCTCCGAAAGACCTGGGAGGGCGGCTCCCCGCCGCCCGGAAGCGGGGCACGGCTGCTTGTTATCAGCAATTTCTGCAGAAGGAGGCGGCGCCGAGTTCCCCGCGGAAGCTGGCCGCGCTGCAGAGCCATGGCCTTTGACCTACGACCTGCTCCCCCCGACGTCCTCGCTGGGATGTGGGCCCAGCGTTAAATCAGCATCCATACTTCCTGCGAGACCAGTGACTATTCCCCCTCTTACCGTGGTGTTCTTTTGGAATTGTCACAGATTCGGGGTTTCTAAACCTCGGCCCTACTCACACGTCGAGGCAGCCGTCCCTGGTGGGGGCTGTTCCGAGGGCGACAGGACGGTTAACAGCCCCCCTGGCTGCTCCCCACCAGATGCCAACAGCTCCCCCCTTCCCGACTGCGCCGACCAAAGCCGCCTCCGGGATCGCCGGGCGCCGGGGGAAGCCGTCCCTGTCTGAGGGCCACGCCTGTCACCGACGGAGGCGCCGGAAGCGTCGCGTTCTCTAAGACGCGTAGTTACGGGAAGCTCCCGGTCTGTAGGTTCTCTTACCAACAGGAGAAAGCCGTTCAGAGGAAGCGACTGTCCAGTGGGTTCAAACGTCCCCCTGGGGCCAGGGAACCAAAGGGGCTCTTAACTGCTGTCCCCGAACCCGCACAACCTCGGGCCTCCCACCGTGGCCACAGAACCTGCGTCCCTCCAGAGACGCCCCTCAGCCGTCCCAGAACTGGGGGTGCGAAAACCACCCCCAGCCTCTCCGCTGCCCAATGAACGCGTTCCGCTCGCATCAGCCCGGTGGCTCCGACCGTGATCGTTCTGCCGGTTTTCTTTATGTAATTTGAAATAAAAATCATTTCTGGCAGGAAAATAGGGAGGTAAGACTCCGGGTAAGGAGGGGTAAATGGGAGACAGCTCATTTCAATACCAGCTGAGCCCCCCATTAACTCCCCCTTCCCCCCCGCCCCCGAACCTCCCCTTCCCCTCCCCCCTCCCCCGGGCCGCAGGCCGGCTCTGCCCTTTCAGAGAGTCGCCTGGAGACGTGGGCCACAGCGCTGGGCCTGGAGAGAGGCAGGCACCAGGGGGCGGGCGTGCGAGAGCTGTGGGGATGGGGCAGTTCTCAGATCTGAATCCACCCCTTCTCCCTCCAATGGGTTTCCTGAGTCTGCTGTGTGCACCTGACCCATGGGTGGGCGGGCGGGCAGGCGGGCGGGCGGGGGCTGCTGTCCTCAGCTCCCTGGTTAACAGCTGTTTTCATCATTTCCCACAGAGCAGGTGTGAGCCCAGCAACCTGGATGCTGGTCAGTGACCTGGGATGCTGGTCACTCACCTGGGATGCTGGTCACCCACCTGGGATGCTGGTCAGTGACCTGGGATGCTGGTCAGTGACCTGGGATGCTGGTCAGTGACCTGGGATGCTGGTCACCCACCTGGGATGCTGGTCAGTGACCTGGGATGCTGGTCAGTGACCTGGGATGCTGGTCACTCACCTGGGATCCTGGTCACCAGCCTGCTGTCACAGCTCACGCCTCCTGGCAGGATCTACAAGGTGGTGTTGCTCAGACGGAGAGTTCGGGAAACATCTCCAGAGGAAAGGGAGAGGGAGAGAGAAACATCCATGATGAGAGAGAATCACGGATCGGCTGCCTCCTGCACGCCCCACACTGGCATGGGGCCCGCAACCCGGGCCTGTGCCCTGACCAGGAATGGAACCCTGACCTCCTGGTTCAAGGTTGATGCTCAGCCACGGAGCCACACCAGCCGGGCCCCTCGTCTGTTTTTAAAGGTGATGGCCGGAGATAAAGAACTCTTGCCTATCCTCACCCATGACCTGGGGCGTGACAAGGGAGTTCTCCAAGCGCCTGCTCTCCGTCACAGGGTGCCCCTTTGAGGCTGGAGGGGATGTGGGTACACGCTGGGCTCCCCAGGGACAAGCCTGCCCGGAAGTAATGGTGGTGACACCCCCCCCGCCCCCCCCCCGGCCCTGGCCTGGGCGTGGCCGGGAGGGCGCGTGGCTGGCAGGGAACGACAGCGATGAGCAGCCAGGCATCTCCTGCTACAGCCACGCGCTGATGAGCCCACAGGCGCAGTGTCACTGAACCCGCCCAGCGCCCGGGGGGCAGGCCCCCTGGTGTCCCGCGGTTCAGGGGCCGCGGAGGTGCCGAGAGGCCGCGGCTCCACTAGTAAAAGCGACTGCAGAGGAGCAGAGACAAGGCTGGGGACCGAGGCCCCGCTCCGAAGCCGGTGTCCTCTCTGCCAGGTGGCCTCTGCGGTGCCGGTTCTGATGGGAAGACGCTGGTGGGGGCGGGGAGGAGGGGTCACGGCAGCAGCCACCTGGCGCTCAGGGAGAAGCTGCTGCCGCCCGTGGAAGGGGGACCCTGAGCCCAGGACAGCCTGTCCCGTCCGTCCACAGACGCCACCCATTCTCGCCAAAGCCCGTGTCTGCGTTCAGAGCGCCTGCGAGGCCTGACTGGACACGAGCTCGCTCACCGGCCCTGACCCCCTCGCCGTTAGTCCAGAGACGGAACAGCCGGGGCTGTCAGGGAAGGGGGAACCGGCCACAGGTCCGGCCGGGCTGCAGGGACGCAGGAGGAGGACTCGGGCCCCAGACCAGCCCGGCCGGCCGGCGTGGCTCAGGGGCTGCGCGTGGACCGAGGAACCGGGAGGTCGCGGTTTGATTCCGCTCAATGGAGATTTATCAAAGCGCAACAGTGGCCCGGACTTCTGTTTCTGCCCGCGGACGGGGATGGAGTCCCCTCTTCCCCCAGCAGCCGGGAGGGGCGGGCGGCCGTGCAGGAGCCACTGGGGGGCGGCAAGGCTCACAGGTGCTCCCTGCAGCCTCCGCCCTCTCCCCTGGGGGCTCACCCACAGCACCCGCTCTCCACCAGCCAGACCCCCTCCTCTGGGCCACGCAGAGGAGCGAGATCTGTAATGACTGTGAACGTCTCTCTCGCGTTAGAGACGGGGAGTCCGCAGAGGAGATACACACCCTGTGATATTCACTGTGCGACTCTCTCAGCAATGTTACAGGGAAACACACCCGGGATTCGTGTCCCACCGAGCCACCGAATGAAACGGAGAGCCACCCTCACTCTGACCCGCCACGGTCCCCGGAGACGCACAATTATTGCAGAACTATCAGGGTCACTTACGTTTTGTTGCAGATACAAATATTCGTTGTCTAGGCACTTAAAATGTAACATTTACACAGACAGAGTCATCACACCCATTCGGAAAAGGTAAATACTTTGTTTTTCTGCAAAAATAGCTTTAAACCTAGGAAAGACCCTTCCACCTCCGAAGGTAACTCACACCTCTTGACCTTCCAAGGAAATTAATATTTCTGGCCCCAGCCAGTGTGGCTCAGTGGATGGAGCCTGTGGACTGAAGGGTCCTGGGTTCGATTACAGTCAAGGGCACAGGCCCGGGTTGCAGGCTCGATCCCCAGTGGGGGGCGTGCAGGAGGCAGCTGATCAATGATTCTCTCTCATCATTGATGTTTCTCTCTCTCTCCCTCTCTCTCTCTCTCCCTCTCCCTTCCTCTCTGAAACCAATAAAAAATATTTTTTAAAAATTCCTGGCCGAGGAGTTGGGGTGCATCCACTAGTGGGAGCCGCCCCTCCCCCGCACATCTGCTCACAGCAGCTCATCGCAGCAGCACTGGCTCCAGAGGTCAGGAGGGGGGTTAGAGTGCAGAGGTCAGAGGCAAGGACTAGGCAGGCTCGGATGCTGAGGAAACGGAAGCAGAGGTACCACCTGCTTGACAGACACAGGAGCAACGACAGAAACAGAACAAGGTCTCCGAGGCGGAGACGCATTCATCTCCGCAGTTACCTGCAGCCCCTGTTTCCAGGCCAGGGCGGCGCGAACGCGGCCCACCCGCTGCTGGTGAGCACCCCCCGCAGTGACCTGACCTCTCCGAGCCTCACAAGCTCCTCTGTGACGCAGAGGCAAAGACACCGACTCCACACCTCCCGTGTGATGAGCAGCCACCAAACGCTTAGCCTTTACGTCCCCCTGAGTGGTCGGTAATCAGATGCTGGTTAACAAGGAGGAGGAGGAGGCGGGGAGAGGAGGAGGAGGAGGAGGAGGAGGAGTGGAAAGGAGGAGGAAGAGGAGGAGGAGGAGGAAGAGGAAGAGGAGGAGGAGGAGGAGAAGGAGGAGGAGGAGGGAAAAGGAGGAGGAGGAGGAAGAGGAGGAGGAGGAGGGGAGAGGAAGAGGAGGAAGAGGAGGAGGGAAAAGGAGGAGGAAGAGGAGGAGGAGGAGGAGGAGGGGAGAGGAGGAGGAGGAAGAGGAGGAGGAGGAGGGGAGAGGAGGAGGAGGAAGAGGAGGAGGAGGAGAAGGAGGAGGAGGAGGAAGAGGAGGAGGAGGAGGAGGAGGAGGGAAAAGGAGGAGGAGGAGGAAGAGGAGGAGGAGGGGAGAGGAAGAGGAGGAAGAGGAGGAGGAGGGGAGAGGAGGAGGAGGAGGAAGAGGAGGAGGAGGAGGGGAGAGGAGGAGGAGGAGGAGGAGGAAGAGGAGGAGGAGGAGGAAGAGGAGGAGGAGGAGGAGGAGGAAGAGGAAGGAGGAGGAGGAGGAGGAGGAGAAGAGGAAGAAGGAGGAGGAGAGGAGGAAGAGGAGAAAGAGGAGGAGGAGGAGGAGGGGAGAAGAGGAGGAGGGGAGAGGAGGAGGAGGAGGAGGAGGAAGAGGAGGAGGAGGGGGAAGAGGAGGAGAGGAGGAGAAGGAGGAGGGGAGAAGAGGAGGAGGGGAGAGGAGGAGGAGGAGGAGGAGGAAGAGGAGGAGGAGGGGGAAGAGGAGGAGAGGAGGAGGAGGAGGAGGAGGAGGAGGAGGAGGAGGAGGAGGAGAAGGAGGAGGAGGAGGAGAGAAGAGGAAGGGCGGAGGGGCAGGGAGAGGAGCTCTGGGCCAAGAGGGGAGGGGCAGGTCCTGGGACGCGTGATTTTCTTCCAAACAAGAGCAGGAAGGGGACGATTAGGTGAGAAAGGAGGGCCCAGGACTCCACGGGGGGCAAGTGTTAAGACCCCCCAAGAGATGAGCAAAGAGATGACGAGAAGCCACGAGAGCCCGTTGAAAGGAAGGAAGAAAATCCACGGCCGGAAGCCAGGACAGGACACAGCAGAAGGTCAAGGGAGAGGGGGGTGACAGAGTGGAGGTGAGGACGGTCTGTCCTTCTGTCTTTCCTCCCTTCCTCTGTCTGTCTTTTCCTTCTTTCTCCCCTCCCCCCGCCTCCCTCCTCTCTCTCCTTTCGCTCCTTCACGTCGGCGTCATCTCCTTTAAGGGGCGATGAGCAGCAAGCAGAGCTCTTCGCTGGTTCTCAGCGTTTCTCCCTTCCTGTGAGACCTGGGGCTGATCCCCGTCCACGGCCCGTGCACTCGCAGGGCCTGTGGGGGAGGAGCCTCTGCAGGAAAGCAGGGACCCTAATACATGGGAGAGCCTCGCGTGTTCACGTAACGGTGTGCAGCTGGGAAGCGGATCCCGGAGCAAGGGAAGCTCGGGTGTCAGGACGAACAATGCACATGGAATTGGAAATCTCTCCCGGCCTCGGAGCGCACGCTGTCCTCTGTTTGGGGCATTCCTGGTGACTCGGTACGAGCACGCAGTCACTCTGTCTCTTCAGGCAACCTAACGCAGTTTCATCTTTCTCAAAGAAAGCTTAAAGATAAAAGTCTAAAGCAGCAAAAGCCATGAGCATACACAGCATCTAAAACACCTCAGAGTGATCCTCTCGCTGCAGCCATGTCTTGTGAAAACCTGCTATGTGCCAGGCATCGTGGATGTAATCGAAGGTAAGCGTCTCGGTTCCTATAATCACAGACACGGTCTTTGGAAGAAATTTTAACTCTGGACAACATAGCAGATTCACACATGCCCTGGCCTCCCTTCCTCAACCGCACCTCGGAGGTTGTAGTAACAAAAAAAATGCCCTTCCCGATAAGCAATCACCAACCATGAGAAATGCTCAGGGAGACGGAGGGGGCTGTGTGCCTGTGTAGAAGGAAATGCCAGCCCGGAGGAGCCGGGGCCGCAGGGAGGGATGTGCTGGGGGCGGGGGGCGGCTGGCTGGCTGCACCCCATCTCTCTCCCGACCTCAGTGGACTGTGGATCCTGTTACTTCAGAGGCAACACCGCCCGGCCCAGCTCAGCAGAGGCAGCAGGGGACATGGGCCAGAGCTGAGCCCTTTGGGGGAATGACCAAGGTTGGGAGGACAATCAGCCCTGGGTATTTTCTCTCCGCACCCCCGACCCCAAAGCAGAGAGGGGTGTCAGGAAAGGGCAGTTCTCAAGGATCTCTGAGGGTGAGTCCGGGGGGGAGGGGGCGGCGGTGAGGGATGGGGTAGGAGGAGAAAGGCGCATGGCGAGTGGATCCTAAGCGCAGTGTCAGCGTGAAGTGCACTCCCTCCTCACAGGCCAAGCCCTTGCCTCTCCCCCAGTCCCCGAGTGCCTGCAGCAATTCCCAGGGGAATGTGCACAGGCAGGAGGGGGGGTGGGAGGAGGGGGAGGGGGAGGGGGTAGTGATGAGACCCCAGCAGAGCACACACACCCTGGGAGTCAGCACGTGGGAAACCTCACCCTGGAGCAATTTAAAGTAGCCGGATACATATCTCTAAAGAGGAAAGTGGCGAGATTTTATTGTTTTTTAAAATATTTTTTATAAATCTTGGTGAGAGAGAGGGAGAAGAGGAGAGAGAGAGAGAGAGAGAGAGAGAGAGAGAGAGAGAGAGAGAGAGAGAGACTGCCTCCTGCACGTCCTCTGCTGGGCATGTGCCCTGACCGGGAATTGACCCGGTGACCTTTCGATGCTTTGGACCATGCTCAACCACTGAACCACTGACCAGGCCAAGAGGAGATTTCACCCCAACCAGTGTGGCTCAGTGGATAGGGCCTCAGCCTGCGGACTGAAGGGTCCCGGGTTCGATTCCGGTCAAGGGAATGGACCTTGGCTGCGGGCTCGATCCCAAGTAGGCGGTGTGCAGGAGGCAGCTGATCGATGTTTCTCTCTTATTGATGTTTCTAACTCTCTATCCCTCTCCCTTCCTCTCAGTTAAAAAAAAAAAATCAATAAAATAGATTGAAAAAAAGAAAAGAAAAAATGGTAATAAATTATCTATCCCTATACCTTAAAGAATTAGAAAGAGAACAATAAGAAAAGCCCAGAGTAAGCAGAAGGAAGGACATAATAAAGCTCAGAGCAGAAATAAATGACATAGAAACAAACAAACAAAAAAATACAAAAGATCAACAAAACCAAGAGCTGGTTCTTTGAAAGGATAAACAAGATTGATGAACCTCTAGCCAGGCCCACTGAGAAACAAAGAAAGAGGACCCAAATAAACAAAATCAGAAATGAAAGAGGTGACGTAACAACCAACCCACAGACATACAAAGGGTTGTAAACAAACACTATGAACAACTCCAACAAACTGGACAACCTAGAAGAAATGGAATTCTATAATAATGTAAGCGTGATATGCTAATTAACCGGACATCCTTCCAGACTTCTGGACAAGCCAGGCTGCAAGCAAAGCCTGGGTCCCGGGTGCCAGAGGGAAGCCAGTGCCAGCAGCTGGGCGAAGGAAGGCCTACTCCTGCACGAATTTCATGCATCGTGCATCAGGCCTCTAGTATTCTTAGAAAAATACAAGCTTCCAAAACTCAATCAGGAAGAATAAAAAACCTGGATAGGCTGATAGCTACTGAAGAAATTGAAGCAGTTATCAAAAATCTTCCAGCAAATAGAAGCCCTGGTCTGGACAGCTTCATAGGGCAGTTCTACCAAACATTCAAAGAAGAACGAAAACCTATCCTCCTCAGACTATCCCAAAAAATTCAAGAGAAAGGCACACTTCCAAGCTTTTTCTATGAAGCCAGCATCACCCTAATCCCAAAACCAGATAAAGGCACTACAAAGAAAGAGAATTTCAGACTAAAGTCCCTGATGAACATCACTGCTAAAACCCTTAACAAAATTCTAGCAAATCAGATCCAGCAATACATTAGGAAGATCGTACACTATGACCAAGTGGGATTTATTCCAGGGATGCGAGGCTGGTATAATATCCACAAATCAATAAATGTGATACATCACATAAACAAATTGAGAGACAAAAATCACATAATCTTATCGATTGATGCAGGAAAAGCATTTGACAAAATCCAAAACTCATCTACACTAATAAAAGAGAAACATGCAAATTGACCGTACCGCTGTTGCACCCACCAGCCCATCAGGAGTGAGTATGCAAATCAACCCAACAAATATGGCAAGTTAATTTGCATACACAGGCATGGAGTGGCCAGGCAGGGCAGGACACCTGCTATGAGGGGAATAAGGGGGTGTGGAGGAAGCTACAGGAGTGGTGCTCCAGCCAGAGCGAAGACTGAAGGCTCGGCCAGAGCGAAGACGGAGCGAAGGCAGAAGGCAGCGGCCAGGGCGAAGGCCTGGGTCCCAGGTGCTGGAGGAAAACCGGTGCCGGCAGCCAGGGGAAGGAAGGCCTATTCTTCCCTGAATCTTCGTGCAACAGGTCTCTAGTTTTTGATAAAAACTCTCAGCAAAGTGGGAATAGAGGGATCATACATCAACATAATAGAAGCCATATATGACAAACCTACAGCCAACATCATACTCAATGGGCAAAAACTAAACTAATTTCTCCGAAGAACGGGAACAAGACAGGGATGCCCACTTTCACCACTCCTGTTCGACATAGTACTGGAAGTGCTAGCCATAGCGATCAGACAAGAAGAAGAAATAACAGGCATCCAAATTGGAAAAGAAGAAATAAAACTGTCACTATTCGCAGATGACATGATATGGTACATAGAAAACCCCGAAGGCTCCATCAAAAAACCACTAGACTTAACAAATGAATTCGGCAATGTAGCTAGCAGGATACAAAATTAACATTCAGAAATCTATGGCATGTTTATATACCAATAATGACTTCTCAGGAAGGGAAACCAAACACACAACTCCATTTACCATTGCAACAACAAAAAATTAAGATGCCTAGGAATAAACTTAACTAAGGAGGTAAAAGACTTGTACTCAGAAAGCTACAGGACACTGAAAAAAGAGATAGAGGAAGACGTAAACAGATGGAAAAACATACCATGTTCATGGATTGGTAGAATCAACCCACAGCAATCTATAGACTCAATGCACTCCCCATTAAAATACCAACGGCATAGTTCACAGACCTAGAACAAACTCTCCAAAAATTCATCTGGAATAAAAAAGGACCCCAAATAGCTGCAGCAATCCTGAGAAAGAAGAACAAGGTTGGAGGAATCACAATACCAATATCAAGCTATATTACAAAGCCACTGTTCTCAGAACTGCCTGGTACTGGCACAAGAACAGACGTATAGGCCAATGGAACAGAACAGAGAACCCAAAAATTGACCCAAGCCATTAAGCTCAATTAATATTTGACAAAGGAGGCAAGAACATACAATGGAGTCCAGACAGTCTCTTCAATAAATGGTGTTGGGAAAATTGGACAGATACATGCAAAAAAATGAAACTAGACCACCAACTTACACCATACAGAAAAATAAACTCAAAATGGATACAGGACTTTAACATAAGAAGGGAAACCATAAAAATACTAGAGGAATCCACAGGCAGCGAAATCTCAGACACATGTCATAGCAATATCTTCACTGATACCGCTCCTAGAGCAATGGAAACTAAAGAGAAAATAAACAAATGGGACTACATCAAAATAAAAAGCTTTTTCACAGCAAAAGAAACCATCAGCAAAACAACAAGAAAGCCCACTGTATGGGAGAACATATTTGCCAATGTTATCACTGATAAAGGTTTAATCTCCAACATCTACAGGGAACTCATACAACTTAACAAAAGGAAGATAAAAAAATCCAATAAAAAATGGGCAAAGGACCTAAATAGACACGTTTTGAAAGAGGACATACAGAAGGCCAAGAGACATGTGAAAACCTGCTCAAAGTCACTAATCACCTGAGAGATGCAAATCAAAATGACAACACGGTACCATCTCACACCTGTCAGAATGGCAATCATCAACAAATCAGCAAACGACAAGTGCTGGAGAGGATGCGGAGAAAAGGAACCCTCGTGCAGTGCTGGTGGGAATGCAGACTGGGGCAGCCACTGTGGAGAACAGCATGGAGTTTCCTCAAAAAACTAAAAATGGAGCTCCCATTTGACCCAGTGATCCCACTTCTAGGAATGTATCCCAAGAAACTAGAAACACCCATCAGAAAGGATATATGCACCCCTATGTTCATAGCGGCACAATTCACCATAGCTAAGATTTGGGAACAGCCTAGGTGCCCATCAGCGGATGAGTGGATTAGAGAACTGTGGTCCATCTACACAATGGAATACACGCTACTGTAAAAGAGAAGGAACTCTTACCATTTGCAGCAGCATGGATGGACCTGGAGAGCATCATGCTGAGTGAAATAAGCCAGTCAGAGAAGGAAAAATACCACATGATCTCACTCATTTGTGGAATACACAAGGTAAACTGATGAACAAAAACAGATCCAGAGTCAGAGAAGCATCCAACAGACGGTCCAACCTCAGAGGGAAGGCGGGGACGGGGGAGGTAAGAGATCAACCAAAGGACTTGTATGCGTGCATATGAGCACAACCAGTGACACAGACAGTAGAGAGGTGAGGACCTGTGCTGGGGGTGGGAACAGCCAGGGAGAGGTCAGTGGGGGGGGAGGAGGGAGACTCATGTAATACTTTAAACAATAAAGAATTTAAGTGAAAAAACTATCCGTTTCAGCACAAGGTGCGTGAGTGTTAGGACTTAACGAATGACAAAAGGGGACGAGGAGACAGCAAGCTCCCCAGACCCGGGGGGCTTCAAGTTCACACACCCAGGGAGCCTGGATTCAAGTTCGTGCACCCAGGGAGCCTGGATTCAAGTTCGCACACACCCAGGGAGCCTGGATTCAAGTTCGCGCGCGCACGGGGAGCCTGGATTCAAGTTCACACACCCAGGGAGCCTGGATTCAAGTTCACGCACCCAGGGAGCCTGGATTCAAGTTCGCGCACGCACGGGGAGCCTGGATTCAAGTTCGCACACACCCAGGGAGCCTGGATTCAAGTTCGCGCACACACGGGGAGCCTGGATTCAAGTTCGCACACACCCAGGGAGCCTGGATTCAAGTTCGCGCACGCACGGGGAGCCTGGATTCAAGTTCACGCACCCAGGGAGCCTGGATTCAAGTTCGCGCACGCACAGGGAGCCTGGATTCAAGTTCGTGCACCCAGGGAGCCTGGATTCAAGTTCGGGCACACACGGGGAGCCTGGATTCAAGTTCGCGCACCCAGGGAGCCTGGATTCAAGTTCGCGCACCCACCGGGAGCCTGGATTCAAGTTCGCGCGCGCACGGGGAGCCTGGATTCAAGTTCGCGCACACACGGGGAGCCTGGATTCAAGTTCGCGCACGCACGGGGAGCCTGGGTTCAAGTTCGCGCACGCACGGGGAGCCTGGGTTCAAGTTCGCGCGCGCACGGGGAGCCTGGGTTCAAGTTCGCGCGCGCACGGGGAGCCTGGGTTCAAGTTCGCGCACGCACGGGGAGCCTGGATTCAAGTTCGCGCACCCACGGGGAGCCTGGATTCAAGTTCGCGCACGCACGGGGAGCCTGGGTTCAAGTTCGCGCACGCACGGGGAGCCTGGATTCTCTGGGAGAGAAGGCACCGGCAGTTGGTGAAACAATGCCAGGACCAGGCCTCTGAGCATCAGGAAAATCTCTCCTCCCGCCACCAGGTGGCGCGTGGAAACGGACCAGGCGACCCTCAGTGCTGTTTCTGGAACTCGGGGTGTACTGTGCCGACGTCTTTTCCAGGGTCTGGCACACCGCGCGCTGCACCGCAGACACCACGGGAGTAAAGGCTCGAGGGTGAGCGCGTACCTGCCGTGGGTGCAGAGGGTCGTTATCAGGATCTGAGCCTGAACGAGGCGCCCCCAGCCCCATCACTTTGTCGTGGGAGATTCATTTCTTTTTCTGTTTGTGTTTGTTTGTTGCTAATCCTCACCAGAGGATATTTTTCCATTGATTTTTTTAGAGGGAATGGGAGGAAGAGGAAGAGACCGAGAGAAACATAAATGTGAGAGAGACGTCGACTGGTTGCCTCCTGCACGCGCCCTGCCTGGAGCCAGGGGTCAAGCCTGCAGCTGAGGTCCGGGCCCTTGACCGGAATCCAACCCGGGACCGTCCAGTCCACAGGCCAACACTCTATCCACTGAGCAAAGCCAGCCAGGGCATGGGAGACACATTTCTTCAAAAACATTTTTTAAAATTGATTTCAGAGAGGAAGGGAGAAGGAGAGAGCAACATCAATGATGAGAGAGAATCATTGATGAGCACGCCCCACACTGGGGAGCGAGCCCACAACCTGGGCACGTGCCCTGACCAGGAATCGAACCGTGACCTCCTGGTTCCTAGGTTGAGGCTCAACCGCTGAGCCGCACCGGCCGGGCCAATTTATTGATTTTCTTTAGCGATTTCAGGCTGGGAGGTCACAGTGAGGTCAGTGCATCAGCCACGTGTCACCTTCTGCCCCTGGAGGGTCACAGCGCATATGCATCCATGCAGCTGCTAACAGCTCAGAGGTCACTTCTTCCGGAAGCCCTCTGTGACTTCCTGCCCACAAACATTTCCTGGGGCCAGTCCCCTTACTACCTCTGCACTGAACATCATGGATTACAAGTGCCTTTGCGGTTGATTAACCCCTGAGGGCACGGACTGGGCTCATTCCTCCTCGTTCCCAGCACACCCCTGGCTGCAGGCGGAAGCGCAGTTACGTGAAGAGATGAGTTGTTCGTTAGCAGGTAAAAAGCAAGCTGCGCTCTTCCCGGGGACAGAGACGGGGACATTTCCCAACCTTCGTTTCACGGCTGGTGTGTCTGCTTGAAGGTTAAAACACACACACACACACACACACACACACTGGATCCCATCTACGTGACAAGAAATAACCAGGTGATTTAGTCAATTTAATCAACAACTGAGCTTAAGAGGAAAAAACCATGATGTGAGCTTTCAAAAACTGATGAGTGACGTTTTAATTTACAAAATGTTCTCAAATGTGTGATTCGTCGCTTCTTAGAGCAACCCTACTGAACGGCTTCAATGGGGATCACTTCACAGACGGCAGACTCAGAACTCAGGGAAATGAACTGACGTGAGTTCCCAAAGGCCAAGTCGGGACAAGCTCTCCTGGTTCCAGACCCAGTGTCCCCTCCACGGCACCAAGCCCAGGGCCTGCCGCCCCCCAGGGCAGGGGCCGCTGGCTGCCAGACCAGTTCGCCTGTGGCTGGCTGATTTGACCAGTGAATGTGGTATTCCTGGGCTAAAAAAACTGTTTTTCTCCTGGCTCAGCCATTTATTAGCTCTTAGACCTTAAAAAAGTCATCAAACCCTTTTGTAAGTTTTCGGTTTCTCAAAGTCAGGGTAAAAAAGTAAAGTTGGGCACATCCACATCTTAACCCTTGGGTGGTTGGGAGGTCCAGCTCCTTCCGTATCACAAGGATAGCAACTGCCATTCCTTCGGTCCTAACTACGTGCCCTCACTGTCCTTACTACTTAGCACGTAAGAATAACTCATTTCAGCCTCATGACAGCCTAAAGTAGATACTGCTATTGTACCCATTTTACAGATGCAAAAGCAGAGGCACGATAAGGTTAAGTAACTCAGTCGCAGCCGCACATCTGGTCAGTGAAGGAAGATTAAACCAGGCTGCAAGGGAAGCAGGAGCATGCTGTCTGACACAGGGATGCTGAATCCACTTACTTACTGTCGTCGCTGTATTATTACTAACTGCAAGTCTTACCAGCGGATTGGGGGAGGCCTTCTACGAGTCTCATAGTCAATGCCCGGGGGGCACAGAGCTCATTTACCTGGAAAGATGAGAACTTTGGGGGCGCATGGGGGCTGAGCCCCATCCAGCTCGCCCCTGCCTGAGGCCCGTGTGCACCTGCTGGGATAATTCCCGTGCGGGCAATCAGCGCCTATCAGGCTGTTATTCAGTTATTTCTGTAACAAAATACTGTCTTCCTTTAATATCCATGCAAATGCGAGGAAGCCCACACAAGCATGTTTATTTAAAGCCGTGCTTGGAGGAATGCAATTTGTCCTGTTGAAGGCACAGAGGCAAGGAGGATGGCGTGAGCGTGCCCTGAGCTGCTGGTAAATCCGCCCCCTCAGTCTGACCGCAAACCCCGCCCTCACCTGGCCCAGGACAGAGCGCAGTAACTCCCGGGAACATCCGTGCGGGCGGTCGTCCACGGAGGCAGTTCCCATGAAGGAACGCCCGGCGTGCATGTGGTCGCCTGGAAGGTGAGACCGGGGCCTGGGCGGCAACGCACGGTGCGTGCTGTTCTCCGAGCCCCGGAGAGGGTCTGGGAAGACGCATGGGAGAGAGCCCAGCCCGGCACCTGCAGAAGCAACACGAAGTGGAAGCAAGGCCGCTGGGCTCGCGGGCCGGCCGCACACGTGCCGACCGGTGGCTGCCCTGAGCCTCGGGTCTTTCAGAAACAGAGGTCAGGTGGCAAACTGAGACACCGCGTGAACTGCGGGCTTTTCATTCGCCCGCCGAGGCGACACGGAGCGTGGAGACGCCGAGGTGGGCACGGGGTGACGGCAGGCGCTTTGCTGGCCTTTTCCCGGGACCACCTGCCTCTTGCCGTGCTGACGGTACCACACCCGTGAGGCTACGTTCAGGCGACTTCGTGCAAATTGGAGTCAGGGACGGACGTGCTGAGCAGAGCGCAGTGTGTTCTCCCACTGACCGTGGAACAGAGCGCGACGGGCAGCGACCCCCGAGAGGCTGGGCTGGCTACTGAGCGAAGGTAACAAAAGCGCTCGCATCCCACTTGGCCCTGAAGAAAAAGGCAGCCTCTGAGTTTCGTAGGAGAGAAGCGTGAGTTTCCCGATGGCTTCTGGTTAAGGCCCGATCCCTGTTGCTGGCCTCACGCTAGTCACGGGTGGCGTGAAGGTCACACGGCCTCATGCCCCGACTTCCAGGGTGATTTGTCCCATGGGAGGATGTGCCCAATTCGCGGCTCCCTTGGGGACGAGTGCAAGGGCCGAATTCGTCCGGCACAGGTGGGCGCCGGGGTTCCGGTTCCTTCCCCCGTGCTGCCCGTTTCCTGTGGGGGATCAGCCGCACTCGGCTGAAATACTCGTGGGTTATGACAACAAACATGCGTGTGGAAAAACACAGTCCACCGGAGAGGAACGATTCGTCAGCTGCCTCTTGTGACCCACGAGGTCACATCTGGGAGCGAAATTAATGGCTGTGTCAGAGCTTTAAACGTGGAGAAAGCCTCCGCAGGTGGAATTGCGTTATGCACGCTGCGTGCTGAGTGGCCGGTGAACAGCGGGCCATTGAGAAGTGCCCTTTCCTGACTGGCGGCATGCAGTGGCCCAGCGGACTTGAAAAGCCTCTTTATTTCCCGAGGAGTAAATCCGTGGCAAACATTTCAATAAACAGAGGAACAAAGAACACTGCTGAGGCCTGAGGGTGAGCCAAATCCTCCAGACGGTGTGTCTCTCCCCGGGAAGGAGCTGCCGTGCGAGCCTGGCCACCCCGTCTCCCTCCTCAAGTAAACGCAGTGCAACAGTTTTCAAACCTCTGAACAGGCCGGTGGGCGTGGCTCCGGGGCTGAGCGCTGACCTAGGAACCAGGAGGTCACAGTTCAATTCCCGGTCAGGGCACCGGCCCGGTTTGTGGGCTCCATCCCCAGTGGGGGGGGCGGGGGGGGCACGTGCAGGAGGCAGCCGGTCCGTGATCTCTCTCCTCCTTGATGGTCCTCTCTCCCCTCCCCCTTCCGCTCGGACATCAATAGAACAACATGGTTTCAAATCTGGAACACGGGGAGCGCGGTGGGGAGCCCCGTGGGAAGTGTTTTAATAGCAGCGACAGCGCTCCTCAGCCTTGCCTCCTGCCACAGGACCAGGGAGGGACCAGCCCCTCTCGGAGGTCCTCCCAGCTCTGATATCCCCGGGCCCTCGGGTCCGTTAGATTCAGGGCTCCCTGCGAGGTGTGCGGCTCCCAAACCCGTGGGATTTAGGGCCGGTTTCTCAGACGTCACAGCCTTCATGGGCCAGAGCAGCAAGGGAAGTGGGTCCTCGACGGTGGTGACTGCGGGGAAGAGGAGGGACGCAGTCCCCGCGAAGGGGGCGGGTGCTGTGGGGGAACTGTGTCCCTCCAAACCCAGAGGTTGGCGCCCTCACCCCCGGGACACGAGAACGGGTGCTGCGGCAGTTAGTTCAGGTCACACCAGAGCAACGCGACCTGTGAAGTCTGCACACGGGTGTGCACACGGGGGCACCGCATGAGCACAAGGCAGAGATCAGAGTGGCGGGTCTTCAAGCCAAGTCACAGCAAAGGTGTCACCAACCCAGAGGTCAGGAGAGGGCCCTGAGCAGCCCCGCCCCTCAGCCCTCCCAGGACCAGCCCTGCCCACCTCCAGCCTCAGACGCCCACACCCCGACCTCAGACGCCCACACCCCGGCCTCAGACGCCCACACCCCGGCCTCAGACGCCCATCTCCCTGCCTCAGACGCCCACCTCCCGGCCTCAGACACCCACCTCCCGGCCTCAGACGCCCACCTCCCAGCCTCAGACGCCCACACCCCAACCTCAGACGCCCACACTCCGACCTCAGACGCCCACCTCCCGGCCTCAGACGCCCACCTCCCGGCCTCAGACACCCACACCCCGGCCTCAGACACCCACCTCCCGGCCTCAGACGCCCACACCCTGGTTTCTGCTGGGTGCTCTTTGGACTTGGCCACCCGCCCCTGGACCCACTCGCAGACAAGCTGTCTTTGTGGAGATGCCAGTGGATTTTCCTGAGAAACAGGGAAGGCTTCTGTGCGCTTCCTGGTGCACACGGACGCACAGGACGCTGAGGGCATGGCCGCGGCATAATAACAAGCGTCTGCGTCTATGTCGTGTCCTGGCGTTTGATGGCACATTCCACGGTACCAGCTTGTTTGGCGTGGATCTCTGAGGCACTGAAGGGAACTGACGGTTATGATTATCACTGTTAACGTAATAACATCTGTATGTGGTCATAAACCATGCAAAATAGAAACAATTTCATGCAACATTTGCAAACTCCCGCAGGGGGCATCCTGGGCTGCGCTCACCTTTTCCTGCTCCGAATGGAAAAGGGTCCCGTTGCCCTTCCCAGGTGGAGAAGCCCCTGGAGTTAGAGCAGGAAGTGGCCTCCGTTCCAGAAGGTGCTGGGTTAGCACCCTCCTCACCTCTCCGTAATCGAGCAGAAAATGGCACGTGTCCCCACCGCCCACGCTTCCTGCGCCCTCCTAGCGTTTCCAAGGTTCCCTGGTCGTACGAGCGCATCCCTGAGGGTCCAGAGTGTGAACGCGTCCTCTTCCCACTGCGTTCTCCGCCTCCTTCGGACGCGTGGTGGCTGCTTGCTTGTTTGCTCCAGTCCCTCAGCTCCCACGCCCGGGGTGTCCCAGCTGTTGTCCCGCTCCACGGTGCTCTTCGCCCTCCCAGCTGCAGACAACCTTTATCCAAAGCCTTTCTGCCCTCCTCAGGCCCTCCAGGAACAATGACTAGGGGTGTGGGAGCTGCATACGGCGAGAAGGAGTTTCGCCCACGGAAGAGGTGAGAGAGACACAAGAGCAGGATTCGCTTCACTGAATGTGTGGCCAACGCTGGTCCATTGGGCTGAAGAAATAGCCCCCAGAGAGCACGTCTCGTTCCTGACGAGCGAGGTCATCCGAAGCCCCAAGTAGTCAGGGCCCAGGGCACAGTCAGCAGGTGGTGCCCGACCTCGCCCTGTGCCAACGGCAGACAAGGCACTGCCCAGCAGCCCTCCGACCCTATGGAGGGGCCGGCACGCCGCTGGGGAAGAACCGTCCGAAGCCAACCCCAGCTGTCCGAGCTGAGGCCCCACGTCCTCATGGCTCCGTGCTACAGACACGCGTGCCCGCAGAGCAAGAGGCGAGCAGGGGCCGGCTGGGTGGGAGGGTGGGCTTGCAGGAAGGAGCACAGTGACGTGGTGACTGTCGTCTGACGAGGGGAGCCAGGTGCACTCGGAGGGGGGCCCACCTGCCAAGATCTCTTCGCAGGTCAGGCAGACGCGCTCACCGCGGTGACGAAGCTCCCTCCACCTGGGAGAGGCCTGGGTCCACCCTCCCGCCGAGGGGCACTGCCCAGGGCTCTCCGCGCCGGCAGGAGCCAGTGCCCACCCTGCCTGCTGGGCTCTGCCCGAGTACAGTTTCCCTCCTTTAAATGCACACGTATCTCCAGCTCATTAACCTCCCAGAGAAAATGTGAGGCTATTAAGGCTGAAGCAGCCCATTAGTAAGGAAATGTGTTAACTTTAATATAGTGCTTTTTAAGCTTAATTGTGTGTGTGCGCGCGCGTGGCCGGGCAGGAGCTGTCCGTGGTACCAGATGGTTTGCACTCACTGTTGGTCGCTGTTCACATCCACTGTCTGCCCTACCCCTCGGGGTCGTCGGAGCACCCTGCCCATAGCCTCCAGCCCAGAGTCCCACCACATCCAGTTCCAGCCCCGAATCGGACCCAGGCCCATCGGGTACACGCGGACCGTACCGACGAGAGCTCCCAGAAAGGGGCCGCAAGTTGGTGACTGAGGTAGAAATCAACTTAGATTTCCTATTACGCAAGGGCCACGCCATTCTACTCCTCCTTTCTCCCACTACCTGCCTCCTGCCCGCCCCCACCCCACCCCCGCCCTCCCCCGAGACCAGGAGTCCTGGTTACACAGCCCACACGGCTGACATCACCAGACTCCCCTGGTGGGCTGTGCGATGTGCACCTCGTCTTCCTTTTCTCCTCCAAATCCACTCCGCGTCCCCCCTCCTGGCCCCCCCCAACCTGTCACGGCACACGGGCGGCTCCCCTGCTCGTCTGTCACGTGTGATCGGGTCACCGACGACAGTCCTTGGGAGAAGGCCCAGGGCGAGGAGGGAGCCCCCGCGGAGCTCCAGGGCAGCGGACACTCCCGGATGCCTCGCTTTTCTTCTTTAAAGGTCTGTGCCCAGCGTTCAGCGTAAAGGCAAGCACGGCGTGGCCAGGGTTCTGTGAACCCGTCCTACGACCAGCAATCGCTGATGCCGCCTCTCCCAGCTTCTCGCTGAAACACTGCTGAAAACGCAGAAATGAAAACGCTAACGCGATGAGAACGCACGGGCAGCGATCTCCCGTGAGGGTCTGGGGGATTCCCACCATCGACCAGCCCCGCCGAGATGGACGGAGGCCCATCATCGGAGTCACGTGGAGAACACCCATCAGCCTTCCACACAGGGGCAAAGGGCACTTCTCTCTCCTCTGCTGAGGTTAGAACGAAGTCGTGTGGCATGTCTGGGAGGGTTCCCTGTGACGCCGGCATGTCTGGGAGGGTTCCCTGTGACGCCGGCATGTCTGGGAGGGTTCTCTGTGACGCCGGCATGTCTGGGAGGGTTCTCTCTGACGCGGGGGCTGTGCCTCAATCCGGATGCCCCGCACAGTAGCCACCACCGTGCATGACGGCCGAGACCTGGAAATGCGGTCAGCACGACGGAGGGTCTTAAATTTCATGTAAATGTCACTAACTTGGCGCTGTGATGGGGACTGAATGGGGTGAGGAGCGTGTGCAAACCGCTGAGCTGGGTGCCAGCTCCGACCGCCACTCACCAAATGGTCTCACGCTGATGTCACTTCTCCAGGCGCACAGAGGGAGACAGAGAGATTACTTTTGTGCCGAGACCATTTTCTGCAGCGGGGACATTTTTAATTTCTGAGAAAAATGGGAGGAGAACCCCCTGTTAGCTTCTACTTTCTTGCTAAGAAAGATTGTGTTAATTAAGCATCCAGAGCAAATAGGAAAGTTAGAATTTCGAACGCCGACTTCCATTCTTCCCGAGGCCAAGAGTCAGACGCCGAGCGCCTTTCCACAGCGTCATGTTGGTGTGATTTGTCACGGAGACAAACGGGCGGCCCAGTCGCTTCCCGTCGCGTTTCCCCGCAGCAGCTGCACCGGGTCGGGTCGCTGAGCTGAAGGCGAGGACGAAAACGCCGTGTGACTAAAGGCGTGGGTTCTCAGAGGGCGTGCGGGCGACACGCGGGCCCCTCGGGGGAGCGAGCCGGAGCCCGGCTGAGAAGGTGCCCACGTGCAGGGTCGGCTCCGGGCGCAGCGTCATCGCCCGTGACTGACCACGCCACGGGAAGAGGACGTCTGTCCTCCTTTTCCCGAGAAGCAGGAATGGGACCAATCCGTCCAAGCTAAAGGAGACAGATGGGACTGGTGTTTCAAAATACGAGGAGAAAAAGAGCGCGGACCCGACCCTCCCCCCAGCTTCCTAACGACAAGTCCCTGCCCCTGTGACCCCGAAATGCCCTTGAAGGACCTGCCCACCCCCTGCCAGGGTTGTGTTCTCCCCCTCCCTGGTCCCCCCTCCCTGGTCCTCCCTCCCTCCCTGGTCCCTCCTCCCCGGGTCCCTCCTCACTGGGGGTCCCCCTAACTACCCAGCCCTCCACTCTGCACGACACCCAGAAGCTTCAGATGGCAAGGGGATGATGCGCGTGCACAGAGCACATGCTAATCCAGCGGCTCCCAAGCTTATCTCCCCACTAGAATGACCTGAGCGCCTTTTGCAATCCCAGTTCCCAGGCTGTCCCCAGACCAGTTAAAAGCAGGCCCAGGACTCCGCCTGGCTACGGCGTGGACCAAGGTTGAGACCCAGCACTTTACTCCAAGGCCCAGGTCCTCACAGGATGGCCCGACCCTCGTGGGACCCCCTTCCCACCTTCCGGCCTCCTCCCCGTCCGCTCCCCTCCCCTCCCGCTGGCCTTCCCCTTCCTCAGGCACCGCCGTCCCTCCTGCTGGGACGCCGCTCCCACCTGACCAGGCCCCTCTCAGCTGCACCCACTCCTCAGACCTGGTCTTGGTGAGGTCTCCCCAGTCCTCTGTCCACCGGGCTACCCACCTCCTTACCTGGTCTCCCAGCTCAGAAAGCCCTGGCCTCGTGGGGTGAGGTAAACGGGGTTTGGTAAGTCCTTCGTCAGTGGCTGAATCGCCCAGGAAGCTGTAAGCTCCGGAGGGGGGCGGGGGTGCGGGCAGCCAAGCCTGCTTTGTTCACCCCAAGTCCCCAGCCCCTGGACAAGCTGACCCGGGGTAACGAGTGAATGACTGGATGAATATCCGAGGCTGGGGTGTAATTTCCGCATACCTCACACCCAGCATTCCCACTGAACATTCCTGCGTCCAGACAGCTTCCGTTCTAGCTCAGCTCTGCCATTGCCCCCAGGTGGCTGCCCCCTCGCTGGGCTCAGCACCCTCCCTGGGCTCCACACGGCAGGGGGCCAGGAGCTCAGCCCTCCAGGCGGCCGGCTGGGTCTTGTCAGGGTTGGGCTGCTGCTTCGGAAACGGTGACATCAGGCGGCTGCGTATCGTCGCTGAGGGCGTCTCCTCACACGTGTGGAGGAGGAGGTCGTTGCCAGTCACCCCCGGGGTCACTCCGATGAGGGCGACTCGCCGAGCACACACCCCGGTGACGCCGAGAGCCACTCCGCGTCCCTCCCTTGTCAGCGTCCCTCACGCTCCGCCCTCGAAGACGCGCTGGAAACCCAGCTCCCCGTCAGGGAGGACCTGCTCGTGGTCTCTGCGCTCCCCACCTTGCAGCTTAGATCGAACAACCAGAACCGAGGACCAGACGCTGCTCCACCCCCAGCCAATGCCCCTCTTTATCAGCAGCCCCCACCCCAACACCCCTCAACCTGCAGCCAATGCCCCCCTTTATCAGCAGCCCCCCCACCGTCCCCCCACCCCCCAAACACCCCTCAACCTGCAGCCAATGCCCCCCTTTATCAGCAGCCCCCACCCCAACACCCCTCCACCCCCAGCCAATGCCCCCCTTTATCAGCAGCCCCCCCACCATCGCGCCCCCCCCAACACCCCTCAACCCGCAGCCAATGCCCCCCTTTATCAGCAGCCCCCCCACCGTCCCCCCACTTCCTAAACACCCCTCAACCCGCAGCCAATGGCCCCCTTTATCAGCAGCCCCCCCACCATCGCGCCCCCCCCCCCACAACACCCCTCCTTCTTCAGCTCAAAGTCTAGTTTCTTGGTGAAGCTGCCCTGGTCCCTCTGACCCGAGACCCAGGTGGCCAGGAGCAGTGACCACGCCCTCCTGTCTCCCCGCCCGACCTTAGAGTCCTGAGGCCGGTCCTCGCTGCCCACGTTTGTACCCACAGAGTCTTGTGCCACGTGCAGCTGGGACAGCTGATCTGTGTGTGGATGTAACAAATCCCCTGGTCCAGGGGCAGATGGTGCTGGAGAGTCACGTTCCTCCCCGAATTGTTTTATAATCTTCTGGAGTGAGGGGCCCCCTGGTTGGGAGGCGCTGCTGGCGGTGAGGTGCCCTGTGCACAGGTGTGCTGGGCTCAGGCCCAGGTGGGGGCAGCAGGGCTGAGACCCGCTCTGTCCGAGTCCTGGAGAAACAGCACGAGGCCTGTGCTCCTGGGCCTGGTCCACCCCCCCCCACCCTCCCTCCACCCCCGCTGGGGATCACTCACTGCAGAGCCAGGGCACCGGGGTACTGAGTCCTTCCGCCATCACTCTGAACACGCCCCCTCTGCTGAGAATCAAGTGGAAAGCCTCCCCGGGTCAGAGCCGGGTCTCCTGAAGGCATCTGAGAGGAAAACAGCCATTTTCAGGCGGAACCCGCCCAGCCGGCACCGAAGAGAAAGAAGGGGCTTTGGGGCCCAGTTCTCACCCCGGGGCCTCGGTCGCCGTGCCTGCTCAGCGGTGGGCTCAGCGGTGGCCGCGCTCACAGGAGCCCAGTTCACGGTTTGCTGCTTTGTGTTGCTGTCCTAAGAGCATGATCCCGCCGAGTGCGTCCCCCTGCAGATGCGGCGACGGCGTCCTGAGGCTCGTCGGGGCCAGTGATGGACCCGTGGAGCCGAACACCGGCCCTGCTCTGAGGCAGCCGCTCCGCCCGTACATCATGTCACCGGGGGTGGGGGCGCGGCCTGCCCGGTCACCACCATCGCATCTGCACTCCTCGGTACGCACCGTCCTGGGCGGAGGTCAGAGGGCCTCCCGGGCGGCACTCAGCCCGCGTCAAGGCCACTCCAAGCTCGGTCACCTCGCTCGGCTGGGCCTCTGGCAGGATGTCCGGGTCCCCTGGCCCCGGGGCAGATGGGGCAGGAGGAGGCTGCTTGGCCGGGGGTACCCTCTGGCTTTCAGACGCCCGGCCTCAGCGTCACAGGGAGGCTGGCTCCCCGGAGACTGCGACGCCCAGCACAGCGTTTCTGACTCAGCGGACGGAGCACTCTCAGCTGAGGACAACGCACTTCCTCCTCCTCCCAGGTGGTCCTGCAGCTGCCAGCCCCCGAGGACCAGCTGCGGGCCGGCGGCTTCGCAGCCCTGACTGGGCCTTTAGACACCGTGCTCCCCTCCCCGCCGCGTGCCTGGCCTCAGTGGGGCTCGAGGAGACACGTGGCTGAACCAGCCTCTCCAGAACAGGGCCAGCACCCCGTCTTCAAAAATACAGACAGAGAAGCACCATGAGCAATGGATGGCTCCACGGACGTGTTTATGTCCTTGTAACCAGCAGCCAGGCCAGCAACGGCCGTGGTCAGCACCTCCCAGGGCCCTTTCTGGCCCCCCCCCCCCCCCCACTTCTAACCACCACTTCCTTGGCTTTCTTTTTAGTTTTCACCCAGGTGTGTACCCCAGACACGGGCCTCACCTGCCATTTAAACATTATGGGGTGCAGCTTCCAAACCTCTTCCTCTCCGAGCGTTCTCCACGCCTTTCATTTCTGTTCGTTTAGGTGGGAACACCTGCGCCCCGCAGCCCGTGGGGCTGCCCGCGGCCTGGGTCCGTTGATGAAACACTCATTGTGCCCGTCCGTCTGCCCTTCTGTTCAGTCTGTCCTTCCTCCCTGCGTTTCCCGCAACGGCAGCGGGGCCTCCGGCGCGGCAGGACGACAAGCACCGTGTTCTGTGTTCCGTGTTCTTTCCTCGGGAGGCGTGTCCGGTTGCCTCTCCTGTGATGTGAGCAGCTCCTCACCCGTAAGCCTGGATCTGCCACTTCACTGGGGACCTCCAGAGGGTGATGTTCTCATTTCTGTTTTGCTTTTCATCGGAGACGCTTCCCCTCACCCACTCAGCGAACCGAGTCGGGCGTGTGAGCCAGCAAACTGGTTGCCCCACGCCTGCTTCTCATTCAATCCTGCTGACAGGATGCTCGTGGCGTCTTTGGACGGCTGGGGAGAGGCACACAGTAATACCAGGTTATGACGTGTAAAAAGTCAATGAAACTCCAATCTCAGTGTCCACACGAAAACCTGAGCTGACACACGGCCCTCCCGGCCCGGGGTCCTGTCTGGGTGACGCTGGAGCAGCGGGGAATGTATGGCCTGCGAAGACTTACAGATTTGCTACCCCGTCCTCCACAGAAGAAGGCTGCAGACCCCTGACTGTCTGCCTGCGCCCGTCATTCCTCCAGGAGAAATTCCCGTTGCACAGTTTAGAAGAAAGTAAACATTTTAAGACGCTTCCTCTTAGCTTGGCCAGAGAAAATGACACCCCACACCCAAACACACGCAGCGGGTGTCAGGGGAAAGGGAGCCCTTTAATGGCGTCACTAAAGCTGCAGCCTAAGAAATAAAATTTTCAATAGAAATACTTTAAGCTCACAAGATGTAAGGGAAACAGAGGATGTAAGACCTCGTTCATTATTTGATTTCATAAAACTGCCTGGAGTGGAAGCAATTACCATTCTAAACGCGTCAGCAGAAAAAATGTCCCCTCACTGCTCCCCGACGGGGAGAGGAGAGCGGGCATCCGCTGGCAGTGCCTCTAGCCTCTGAGAGATGTGAGGAAGCTCTTCTGGACGTTTTATCGATGTAGAGCCGGGGAGGGAAAGGGCGAGAGAGAGAGAGAGAGAGAGAGAGAAACATCAACGATGAGAGTCACGGATCGGCTGCCTCCTGCACGCCCCGCACGAGGAATCGAGCCTGCAACCTGGACCTGTGTTCTGACCGGGAATCGAACTGGGGCCTCCTGGTTCGCGGGCTGACCCTCAGCCACCGCGCCACGCCGGCCGGGCTAGAACAGAAAAGACCTCAGCTGTCTGCGGAGCCTGCGTGGCTTCCCCAGGAGCAAAGCTCAGGGGTCCTGCTTGCCTGCTGACAGCCTGCGCGTGAACAGGCCTCGTGCTGCAAAGGGAGGGAGGACGCAGCTGGGTGACCGCAGTCGCTGGAGAGAGGCCATCAGAGAACATCACACACGGAACGGTGTCCCCGGAACAACTCTAAATCCTAAAGCTCTAGCTGTACCGACGCTGGCAAATCATCCAAGAAAGCCACTTAGAGAGCAAATCAGGGCAGAAACGGGGACGCTGGCATCTGATGTTTCCAAGAGAAAGATCACAGCACAGAGCGGAGGTGTGACCTGATTCCAGGTTTGCTGCCCGGGAAGTGCTTGAGGCGGGTCCACCCAAACCCCCGTTCCCTGCCCCGCGGCTGCCTCCCTGTGGTGTCCCCTGATGCAGCAGGAGGTCACGGTTCGATTCCCGACCTTGCTCCTGGGCGGACGGCTGGAGGGCAAAGGCTCTGAGGGTGTCAGGAGACCTGGGTTCCGGGCCCTGCGACCTTGAGCAGTAAACTAACCTCTCGGGAATTCAGGTCACTTCCGTCAGTAAAGGCGTGGCTCATCTCTAGGGCCCCTCCCAGCCCCCACATGGATGACCCCAAGCGGGGGATCCGGCAATGTCTCCAACAGTACTGGTAGCAAAACGGGGAAGTCGTTACAGTTTGAGATCTGAGTGAAGTCCTCGGGGGCCGAGGAGGACCAGGGCGGGGACGCCTGCCTACGGAGGCATCGCTGAGCGGCGGGGAGGGAGTCTCCGTGGATCGTCTCCAGAGCAGATCCATCTCCCGTCCGCCACCGTACCGTTCACTCGGGTCAGGACCCTGCGGAGTTGCGAGGGTGAACTTAATTGTGATGGAGAGCAGGCGGGGGGCTGCCCCATGCCCTCCCCGCGGGAAGACGAAACAGATGCCGCTGTGAAGGAAGCTGTTATCGCTTTAAAAATAAATATATTTTTATTGACGGCAGGGAGGAAGGGAGAGCGATAGAGGATCGACTGCCTTTTGCAGGCCCCCTGCTGGGGGTGGAGCCCGCCACCTCTCTCTCTCTCTCTCCCTTCCTCTCTCAAACAAATAAAAATATTTAAAAAAAAATAAAAAATAAAAAGGTCTTTTCTGCTCTTAAAAAGCATGCGCCCTGACCGGGAACTGAACCATGACCTCCTGGTTCATAGGCTGACGCCCAACCACTGAGCCACACTGGCCAGGCCCAACGCTCTGTGGAGGAGGCAGCAAAACCAGATGCTCCGCAGGATGGAGCTGGTGCTGCCCGCACAGTGAAAGCCCGGACTGAGCCAAGAAGCAAGAAGGTGGCCTCTGACCCAGAACCCTGGTCCGTGGACACAGAAGACACAGAATTCTCAGGTGTGTTTTTGTCCACATCTCCCTTCTCGTGACCAGCAACTGCTTTCACCCGTCAGACGTGCTGCACGCGAAGTCGCTCCTGTTTGCCAACCATCTCACGTGCCGACATCTAATTAACTGACATCCCCCCAGGCCCTCAGAGGCCAGCTGGCAGGCTCTGCGGGAGGATGGAGGGCTGGGCTCGCCGGGAGAGACAGGGAAGAGAAAAACAGACGCGCAGTAACCCTTCCAGGGAGTGAGGTGCCTCCTGTCCAGCGTCTCTGCCATGTGAGCCGGTCTCCCAGCCCCGCACCCACCCCGCACCCACAGCAAGCGCGCACTGAAGAGCACGCACCCCCACACGCAAACCTGGAGCTCCCGGGAGGTGGAGGCGGCGATGCAGAGGGAGGCCACTCGGCGGCCTCGGGCTCTGTTCTTGTGGGACGTGTGCCACGTTGTCTCCTCCTCCCCTGGCTGCCCCTTCGGTAGCGGTGACTTCACCGAGAGCCCCTCTCCCGCTCCGTCACCGTCCCAGGAGGCCGAGGCCGGGGCCCAGGGCAGGGGCAGGAGGAAAGCTGCCCTCTGGGCTTCCAGTGGCGGCTGAGGACTGGGATTTCGCTTCGTTTCATAAAAATGCGATCAAGTCGCACCTAAGCCTGGGAGCTCCCCTCCTCCTGGGGGCGGTGCCATTCAGGAAACGAGGCCCCCCCACCCCCACGCCCGCGGGAAACTGGCCGTCGCGGTGACAACATTCACGAGAGGCGCTGATGTGCTTTCCTGCCGCTCGAGATGTGACGTGCATCCACCTGCTTTCTCCTTGTTTCCGCGGGAAACACACCACCAAGACTGCACTCCCCTCAGAGCACATCAGCGTAACCGGGGATTACGTGTGCGTCTGTGTACATGAGTGTATTTACGTGTGCGCATCTGTGTGCACACAGTGTATTTACGTGTGTGCGTCTGTGTACATGCAGTGTATTTACGTGTGCGCACCTGTGTGCACACAGTGTATTTACGTGTGTGCGTCTGTGTACATGCAGTGTATTTACGTGTGCGCACCTGTGTACACACAATGTATTTACGTGTGCGCATCCGGTACACACAGTGGGTTTATGTGCGCGCGTCCATGTACATACAGTGGGTTTACGTGTGAACGTCCGGGTACACACAGTGGGTTTACATGTGTGCGTCTGTGTACACACAGTGTATTTACGTGTGCTTGTCTGTGTACATACGGTGGATTTGCGTGTGCGCACGTCCGTGTACATACAGTGGGTTTATGTGCGCGCGACCATGTACATACAGTGGGTTTATGTGCGCGCGTCCATGTACATACAGTGGGTTTACGTGTGCGCGTCCAGGTACACACAGTGGGTTTACGTGTGTGCGTCTGTGTACACTCAGTGTATTTATGTGTGCTTGTCTGTGTACATACGGTGGATTTGCGTGTGCACATGTCCGTGTACATACAGTGGGTTTACGTGTGTGCGTCTGTGTACATACAGTGGATTTACGTGTGTGCACGTCCGTGTACATACAGTGGATTTATGTGTGTGCACGTCCGTGTACATACATGTATTTGGAGGGAGTGGACGGCCATCTCCCTACATTTTCCAAAGTACCATCATGGGGACCAACAGCAGGTGGAACTGGCTGGAGGCATCAGATGGAATGGCAGCCGCAGCCCCACTGTGCGCACTTGGGCTGAGGGGCCGTGGCTCCACCGGCGTGTGGGGTGCTCTGTGTCCAGCCTGCACCACTAGCGGAGGACCCACCGGGAGGACGAGGAGACAGGCCAACCACACAGCGCTCCTCTCCACAGGCTCCGAGCGTCCGTGGGGAGTGCAGGGCCATGGGCTCAGGGCCCGAGGGGACCAGGAGCAAATGAAACTCGAAGAAATGCGAGAGCCCTGGGCGGTGTGGCTCAGTGGTTGCACATCGTCCTGGCTCGATTCCCGGCCAGGGCGCAGGCCGGTTGTGGGCTCGGTGCCCTGCAGGGGGCGCAGGAGGCAGCCGGTCCACCATCTCCCTCATCAGCGACGTTTCTCTCCCTCTCCTTTCTCCTCGAAACCAATAAACACGCATTTTAAAATCTTTCTGAGAGCGTGTAAGTTTCCATGTTTTCACTGACTCTTCATAGTGACTCGTGAGGGAGGTTTCCAGTGTGAACCTGCGAAGCTGTTACTTGGTTTGACGTAAAAACCAGGGCCACCATTTCTAAGCTGGTTACGTGCGTTGAGGCCTCCCCGCGTGTCTGTTACTCTGACCGTTAAACAGCTGGAGGTCTAGACGGTCCCGAAAGCCACGTAAGAGGCCACGGTGGATTTACGTGTGTGCACGTCCGTGTGCATACAGTGGATTTACGTGTGCATGTGTCCGTGTACATACAGTGGATTTACCTGCGCATGTGTCCGTGTGCATACAGTGGATTTACGTGTGCATGTGTCCGTGTGCATACAGTGGATTTACGTGTGCATGTGTCCGTGTGCATACAGTGGATTTACGTGTGCATGTGTCCGTGTGCATACAGTGGATTTACGTGTGCACGTGTCCGTGTACATACAGTGGATTTACGTGTGCACGTGTCCATGTACATACAGTGGGTTTACATGTGTGTACATACAGTGGACGTACATGTGCGCACGTCTATGTACATACATGTATTTGGAGGAAGTGGACGGCAACCCCTTCTCTCGGCTCCGGGTCACTCCCAGGACTCGGGTCGCTCCCTGGGCAGGACCCCTCGGAGACACCCCCCCCCAGGTGGGACGTCGCGGGACGGAAGCGTCACAGATACCTTCACCCCCAAAGCTGTGCTCGCCCCTACTTGCTTAACAGCCAGACATGAATTATCCTACCTTCACGGACCAGCCAGTGAGCACCCAGCACTCTACACCCACCTTTTGGGGGGGCGGGCAGGAGTCTGCAGATGTTTGTAAAGATTTCAAAGGTCTTTCTGAGGGAAATGACATCTGAGAGGTTCCTCTCCGGTCCCAGGGCACGAAACAGCACCCCCACTTACAGAGAGGGCTCACCCTATAGCGCAGGGAAGGCTGATCGGGTTCCACTCCCACCAGGCCCCCAGCACAGCACAGGCAGATGACGGACCAGGGAGACAGAGACACGCGTGGAGAGACCCGCACACGGAGGAGCAGAGACGCGCGGGCACAGACACACGGGAGACGCCCTGGAGGGAGGACCGAGGCCCCGAGAAGCTCCCTCGGCCAGGACACGCGGTGCTGCACCGCCAGCCAACCATCCTGTGGTCCCCACACGTCTGGTCCTCACGCCGGCGGCAGCTGCACGGCCAGGCACTCAGGGCGGATCACGGACAACCTGCTTCAAGCTCGCCACTCAGACGCAGTGCGTTTGCTCTCGCTGCTGTCTGTGTGACTGCCCTCCCTCCCGGCCCTCCGGTCGGTGTAAGAGCCGCCCTGGCCTCCTGGCACCTGCCTCTCGGGCACCGGCCTCTCGGGCACCGGCCTCTCGGGCACCAGTCTCTCGGGCACCAGCCTCTCGGGCACCGGCCTCTCGGGCACCTGCCTCTCGGGCACCAGCCTCTCGGGCACCGGCCTCTCAGGCACCAGTCTCTCGGGCACCGGCCTCTCGGGCACAGGCCTCTCGGGCACCGGCCTCTCGGGCACCGGCCTCTGGCTCCCAGGCCTGCGGCTCCACCAGCAGCTCTGGAAAGGCCTCGGGAACCACATTATAACGAGCCGCGCCCCACGAGGCGGACGGCACCGGCTTCGTAAATGCGTTTGATGGTCCCGAAGGGACGGCCAGAAGAGGAGACTTTGGTTACGTCGGCCGTTGGCTTTCTTCATGCAAACACGCCTCCCGGGACCTGGGTGTGGCGGACGCGCTGCTGTTGGCTTCTCTCCCCGCAGCCCAGCGAACGGCGTGGAGCCTCTGCCCCCTTCGCCACAAGGACGGCCTCTCCTCTGAGGAGGAGGACAGCCTCCCGTGACCAGGGCACGGCGCGGACCGGGAAGCAGGCCCCTCTCGCTTTCCCGTGTCGCTCGAGCAGGAGCCCGAGCCTGAGAGCCAACCCCGCAGGGGGACGGTGAGGAAAGTAGTGAAACGATGACCCTCACTGACTCAGCGGCGAACCAGGCTCACGGCCCCCGGCTCCGGGCCAGGCCCCGGCACAGGCGGAAGGAGGCAGAGCGGGACAAACGCACGCGTGTGCCAGGCGGCGGGCCGGGTGCGGAAACCACGGAGGGCTGTCCCACCGTTTGGGGCCGGGAGGCCGGGACCCAGGGGTCCGCAGGGCTGGGCCTCTGGAGGCCTCCGGGGAGGGGGGTCCGCTCCTGCGCTTGCGGACGCCCGTCCTCACCGCTCGCCCCTCTGTGAGCATCTCTCTCCAACGGACCCCTCACCGGGGTCACCAGGCACGGCACGCTGGGTGAGGACCCGCCCGGTGACGTCCCATCCGAGGAACCCAGGGTCAGGACCTTAAATATGAGCTTGAAGGAGCACAATTCACCCGTGAGGACATGTGAATGCCATACCTGTGACGTGAAGGAACTTAGCAGGAGAGGAGGAGAGAAAAGCCTTTGGCTCTAGCCAGTGTGGCTCAGTGGATAGAGCATCAGCCTGCGGACGGAAGGGTCCCGGGTTCGATCCTGGTCAAGGGCACAGGCCTGGGTTGTGGGCTCAATTCCCAGTGTGGGGCCTGCAGGAGGCAGCTGGTCCATGATTCTCTCTCATCATGGATGTTTCTATCTCTCCCTCTCCTTTCCGCTCTGAAATCAATAAAGATATATATGTTTTTAAAGTGCCACATTTTAAAAAATTAAAAAGAAAAACCTTTCTGTGGGACCCTCACGTTGTGGGGAGGGCGTCTGAGCTGAGACCTGGAGAGAGACCCCAGGCTCGTGAGCAGCAGCTGCCGGTGCGGAAGGACCTGGGGTGCAGAGGGCCACGGGATGCAGAGGGCCATGGGGGGTTGGGGGTGGAGGGGAGGGCCATGGGAGCGAGGGGGGAGGGCCATGGGCAGGGGAGGGGGAGTGGGAAGGGGGAGGGCCCTGGGGTGTGGAGGGCCACGGGGGATGGGTGGGTAGGGGGGCCATGGGCGGGGAGGGCCCGGGGGGATGGGTGGGTAGGGGGGCCATGGGCGGGGAGGGCCACGGGGAGGCATGGGTGCGTAGGGGAGTCATGGGCGGGGAGGGCCCGGGGGGATGGGTGGGTAGGGGGGCCATGGTCGGGGAGGGCCATGGGGGGATGGGTGCGTAGGGGAGTCATGGGCGGGGAGGGCCATGGGGGGATGGGTGGGTAGGGGAGTCATGGCGGGGAGGGCCATGGGGAGGCATGGGTGCGTAGGGGAGTCATGGGCGGGGAGGGCCCGGGGGGATGGGTGGGTAGGGGAGTCATGGGCGGGGAGGGCCACGGGAGCAGAAGCGACCAGGTAGCTTAGAGCATCGGAGAGGAGGCACCGTGAGCAACGGGCAGAAGTGGAAGACGGGAGGCCACACGGGTGGGTATCGGGGAGACGGACCTCAAAACGGGCAGAAGTGGAAGACGGGAGGCCACACGGCGTGTGGCTGTTTCTATGACATCCTAAAAAGGTGAAACTTGAACAGCCAACGGAGGAGAGGAGCGAAGAAGCTTCCAGACGAGGAAGCAGAGTCTGCGGCCCAAAGGGTCACGGGTTCGATTCCTGGCCTGACGTGCGGCTTTGACCTCCGGCCCCGGTTGGGCACGTGGGGGAGGCAACCAGTCGGCCTCTCACATCAACGTTTCTCTCTTTCTCACCCTCCCACTCTCTCTAGAACCCGTGGGAACAAATATACCCTCCGGTGCGACAGGGTGACACGGTGGCACAGCGAGGGGCGCCCTGTCGCTGGGGCCAGGGCTCAGATGGACACACACTGTCGCTGTGGAGACCCTCCCTCCCTGGGAGAGGTCACCCTCAGACCAGCCTCCTCCCCATCCTCCCCTCGGGGACCACGGAGGCCCATGCAGGGCTCCCGGCCACAGGGGCCGAGGGTCACCTGGGGTGAGGGCTCCCCGTCCCGGAATCTGACTCAGGAGCCACAGGAGGCAGATAGGACGGCAATCAGACCAACAAGAAAACCGCCTGCACCCGAGAGCGAGGCCTGGGGGCCGGAGGAGGGGGTCCGGGGGTGAGGGCCCGGGGAGGGGGCCTGGGGGTGGGGACCAGGGAAGGGGGCCCTGGGGTGGAGGCTGGGGGAGGGGGTCCGGGGAGGGGGCCCGGGGGTGAGGGCCGGGGGAGGGGGCTGGGGGAGGGGGCCCAGGGGTGGGGGCCAGGCAAGGGGGACCTGGGGGTGGGGGCTGGAGGTGGGGGCCGGGGGAGGGCAGGGCCCATCCACACAGCCCACAGCTGAGCCTGGGATGAGCCGGCTCTGCCTTCACCTGCACCTCAGGGCGCCCCCCAACTCCGAGCCACGGGCTCAGGCCGCCTGCTGAGGACGCTGTGGGCTCGGTGGGTCTTCAGGAGACGGCTCGCCCCGGGGCCATGACCAGGGCCGAGCGCGAGACCACGGCACAACGCCCGCCCCAGCTGTGAGCCCGCGCACCTGCCACGACCCCGCTCCTCTCTTCCACGCGGGAGTTTATTATGTTTCACAACCATGAGGACACAGGAAGTGGCCGCAGAACTGACCGCACGGCCCCGCCCGCCCAGCCTCTTCCCCGTCTCCCTCCCGGCTGGCCCGTGTCCTTCCTCTGCGAATCCAAGGACGTGCGAGGTCGACATCCGGAGTGGCGGGAGCCAGCGGCGACCTGAGGCGGGACGGAGGAACACGGATGGGGACGTGGCAGGAACCTCGCGTGTGACGATGGCGGTGGGCGAGGGGCCAGCTCCCTCCACCTCCTGAGCCCTGGTCACACGGGGCCCTCGGTGGCGCCCTCCGGGGGCAGGCTGGGCGCGCTGTCGGCCGCCGGCACCTCCTCCTTCTTCCGCGAGGCCGGCACCCGGAGGCTGGCGTAGGGCTTGTGACACGCCGTGTTGGCCAGAGGCGGGTAGTGCTGTCGGTAGCAGATGTAGGCGAAAAGGAGGCCGATGATGCCGCCCACGAACGAATCTAGGCAGGAAAGAGCAAACCGGGAGAGGCGTGACGAAGGCGGGACCTTCAACGGGGCCGCGTGTCCCCGGGAGCACGTGCTCCAGGGGCCGCTGCTGGCTGGCCCGACGGCCTCCGGGAAGAGTAGCTGCCGGGGGATGCCTGGGTGGTCCCGCCAGAGCGTGTCCTCGTGCCCGGCCGCGTGGCTCAGGGGTTGAGCGCTGACCCATGAACAGGAGGTCAGGGCTCCATTCCCAGTCGGGGCACGTGCCCGGGTCGTGGGCTCGATCCCTGTAGGCGGTGCAGGAGGCGGCCATCGAGGCCTCTCTCCCTCCCCTCCTACCTCCATGGCTGTAACCAGGGCTGAGCCCGCGCTCAGGCTTTGCTCGCCCTCCTGCCACGCACCCTGCAGGCTGAGCCTGGGCCTCACATTCCTCTGAGCCTCCATGCAGGTGTTTGAAGCTCGTAGGTGACACCTGCCACGAGGGACAAGCGCAGTCTGTGAGGTCACACTGGGGTGGCCTGGCCAGGCGGGACCGGGGGAGTGCCGCTGAGGACGCCACCCGCGGGCAGGCCCTGCAGGGCGAGCAGGCAGAAGTGAGAAATGGAGGCAGGGAGGCCCCACAGGCTTCCAGCCAGAAGGAGAGGCTTAGCCAACTTGAGAGACGGCAGGCAGGCCCGTCTGGCACCGAGGGGCGGTGTCTGTGATTCTGCAGGATGTGCGTTGGCCAGGCTCCCGGGGTGGGCCCTTCCGGGCTCAGGCGAACCCTCAGCACGAGCGGGGACCCCACTGGCTCCCGGGCTACTGTCTGCATCTCTTTAGCCCCCTCACCCACCACTCAGGGCCTGGCAGGGAGGCATCGCGATAATCCGGGCAACAAGCAAAGGGGGTTTGCACTAGACGGGGAAGCGGACGTTGGATTCCGGAATATTCTGGACACAGAACCAAGAAGAGAAACCAGGGAAACTACGGGGAGCAGAGGGGAGGGTCCCCTGGAGGAGCAGGACAGCGAGGCTGCCCGGGGGCTGGGGAGCCACAGGGGACCCTGAGCGAGGCCTGGGAGACGATGGCTGTTGGCTCGACATGAACGTGGAATCAGAAGCCAGACGAACTTCGCAAGAAGAAATCCCACCCCGGGCCCGGCTGCTCAGATCGAAACAGAAATGGAGTCATAAAAGCTTCATCACATTCATGTTAACGGACATCTACAAGGAGCCGCTCGGGCTCTGCTGATGCCCGGGGGCTCCACGCGAGTTCTCTTCTCATCATGATGGACGGCCCCGCCCACCTCCGCGGCACCCCAAGGCCTCGGGTCGGTCCCGTCTCCGGCTGCAAACCTGAGCCTCCTTGGTTACCCCCAATGAGTGAGTGGGATGAACACAGCTGCCCACGCCGCGAGCATTGCCGCTCCGAACGAGTGACGAGGGGGGGACAGAGCTGCGGCTCTGCGGCCGGGGGTTCCCGCCGGCCCTACTGCTGCCTCGCCTTCACCGGCCGAGCCCCTGGGAGAGGGGAGAAGGGCGTCCCCCCGGCCGGGGCAGCAGGAACAGAAAGAGGAGGAGCAGCAGCAGCTGGGCAGAGGAGGGGGAGGGGGCTCACCTTGCCAGTGGTGCTTGTAGTCGCACATGCGGGACAGCGCGATCATCATGGCGCAGTACAGGGGCAGCATCGCCGCGCACAGCCGCCAGCTCTTCCCCCGCCCGCTCTCTGTGAAGCAGTGCAGCTTGCCGGCCAGGTAGAACGTCGTGAAGCCCAGTCCCGAAAAGGCAACTGCCGAAGAGAAACCGCCGGTTACCTGGCAGGTGGTGAGCGCAGGGATGCAGAGCACCGGGCCCGTCTGCCCTCCTGCTCTCCCCAGGAAGGCACTGGCACCATCTAGGTGACCTGTGCTCTACTAGGACCAGGCTGCTATGAAGCTCTCAACCGGGAGAATGCCCTCCCAGGCTTGCATGTGACCAAATCTATTTTATTTTATCCATCCATCTATCCATGCATTCATCCATCATCCATCCATCCATCCATTCATGAATTCATCCATCCATCCATCCATCATCCATCCATCCATTTCATGCATTCATCCATCATCCATCCATCCATCCATCCATGCATTCATCCATCCATCCATCCATCATCCATCCATCCATCCATTCATCCATCCATCCATCCATCCATCCATCCATCCATTCATGCATTCATCCATCCATCCATCCATCATCCATCCATCCATCCATTCATGCATTCATCCATCCATCCATCCATTCATCCATCCATTCATGCATTCATCCATCCATCCATCCATCCATCCATTTCATGCATTCATCCATCCATCCATTCATCCATCCATTTCATGCATCCATCCATTATCCATCCTGCATTCATCCATCCATTCACACCCCCCACCCACCCACCCATCCATCCATCTATTCATCATCCATCCATCCACCCATCCATCCTGTTGAGGAGCATGGGTTCCTGAGACACACCAAGCAGGTGTGGTACTCAGCTCTGCCATTTACACCTGTGAGCTCCCCTCAAGGCCTCAGTTTCCTTATCTGTACAGTGGTGGTAGCACACCATTCACAGAGTGACCCTGAGGGTTAGTCTGTGAGGGATTGTAATTGCCAGCATAGTGCTTGGGACCTACTGACCAAGCTCCTCACATTGCTGGCTCAGTAGCCACCGCTGTGCACAGCCTCAGGTCTGGAAAGTTCCATCCTGAAAGAAAAGCCTTTGCAATCTGCGCTCCTGAGTTATGTGACGGCAATGCTTGCTTGGAGAGAATTCCAGAGCCAGGTTCTCAAGACCTCATCATGCTGCAGCCCTCGGGGCTCTCAGCAGAGGCAAAACCGTCCCTGCTGGTAGGTAAAGTAACGAACCTGAAGGCTCGTGAGGTGGATCGGGAGGTAGTGCTCCCACCCCACTCTGCAGAACGCGGAAGCTCTCGCCAAGGTGAGAGGGACAGACCGCCAGGAGCCATGCCTGCTTTTCTCCAAGATTCTCTACAAACAGATGTCACTTCTGGAACCTGTTTCCATGCCTCCATGGCCCCAAATCCCTTGATATGGTCAGTTTCTCGGTTATAGTTTTAACGTCACAGTTTCTCAATCCATAGTTTAGCCTAGCTGAGATGCTTGTTCTGTTTCCTTTTTTATGACAAGCTCTAGGCACTAGTGTTCTAGGAATTTCACTTTCAACAAGAGGGTGAAAGAAGGCGGTCACAAATCTGAGAGGGCGTGGCTACGGTGCATCTACAGGCGAAAGCCCTCCACGGAGCAGCCGGCCAGGCAGTGACATCTTCCTCATGAAACCCACAGAAGTTCATTAACATCCGACGAGCGACCCAGCCGGAGTTCCCATCTCACGGACAAATCCTGATGAAAGCTGCGGAGTAGACTCAATACGCACAGTAACTTTTCAAAAAAGTCTCGCTTCTCTAAAACCTCAGCCATGAGATACTTGCGCTCTGATGCGGAAACAGAGTCTGCCTGATGGATTGAAGAGAATTCTCAGAATCTTGAAATCTGAATCTCATACCAATAATTCCTTTAAAATGTCTTTTAAAGACAAGAGTTCATTGCAATTATTGGTGGCAATAATTCCACAGCCTAAAAGATGCCAATTAATTCACCTAGATAATTTAGGGGAGATGACTGGGGTCCTGATATAATGTAATAGGCTTGTTTTATGGATGAGAAATAGAGGCTCAGATAGTCCATTATTTACTGAAGGTTAGCACTGCCCTGAAAAAAGGGAATTGCCCGGGGGGTGTGACCCATGAGCCAAGAGGTTGCTGGTTTGGTTCACAGTCAGGACACATGCTTGGCTGTGGGCCCATCCCTGGCCGGGGGCATGCATAAGGCAGCTGACCGATGATGTCTCTCTCTCTCATTGCTGCTTCTGTCTCTCTGTCCCTCTCCCTTCCCCTCTCCCTGAAAATCAATAAAAACGTATTTTTACAAAAGCACCACCAACTGTGAATTATTCCTAAACAGAAAAGGAGAAAACCACAGGACTCCTCGCAGAACGCAGACACAGGACTGCTAACTGCTCATTTGTTTCTATGCCCCTGCAGGCATGTGGCCACATGGAGGGAAGAGCGAGGGAAGTCACCGTCCATGGCGACTGAATGAATATAAACATGAGTGTCTCTGCTAGGTATTCCTGCAACAGGCCACAGTCCTTGGGGGCAGAAGGACATACATGGCCACCAAAGGTCAGGCCCTTGACCCCGTTTCGGGCAGGGCGATACGTAAGCTACCTGAACCAGGTGAACTGCCCATCTCAGAATGGAAATGAAAGTGCAGTCTTGTTTGAGAATGAGCAACGGGGAAAAAGGAAAAGGAACTAAAATGCTCGTAATTAGCTTGCAAGCAAATGTCAGAGGCAGGAAATGCAAACAGAAAAAAAGCAGAGAGTAAACTCCTTCTGTGGCACCAGTCTGCATCTTCAAGGAGGATTGTGTTTTGGAAAAAATATCCCAGCTGGCACCATGCACGAAGGCGCTGAGGACAGATGAGGGGCAGGGAGAACGGGCTTTGGGGGAGAAGGTGGCTGCCCTTTGGTCAACCCTGTGGTCCTGGGAGCCGGCAAGGCCTTGGCCGGGAGGATGAAGGCGGTCACAAATCTGAGAGGGCGTGGCTACGGTGCATCTGCAGGTGAAACCCTCCATGGAGGATGAAGGACTCTGAAACGACAGAAGCCACTCTGGCCCCCTCACCACGCACCACTCAATGAAAAATTCTTATTAGAAGCTACTCCTTACCCTGGAGAGAGTTACAAACTGTCACCACGATCGGAAGCCGTTTCAATCCCCAGGACAACCTTTGCGTTTCCCGCCTTGATGATGTGCCACAATGAGCAGAAACATAAATATGAGAACAAGACTTTCTTCCTTCTTCAGAAGGAAGAAATTACCCTGTTCCATATCACCGTTCGGGGAGCTGGTAAGAGCCTGAGCAGGATTACGTAAAGATAACATTTTTATGAGAAATAATTGCATTTTACTTCCAAAGGCCTTACTAGGACATAAAAGCGATAGCAGATTCGAATGCAACGTACACGTTTGAGAAACAGCTACGAAGACCGCAGCCCTTACTTACCCAGGGTGCTCATGGGATTACGCTCTCCTGGGGGGCAGGGCTCAGGAGTCCTGGAAACTGTAATGACCCCCACTGCCCAGCCACCATCTGAGGCATGCCTCTGCCTTTTGTGAGATGTTGTGCCACCTGACTTCAAAACACCAAGATGCGGACACTCAAAGCAGCAGAGTAACACCCCCAAAGCTCAGGGACATAGCGACGGCCAGGACAGACGGCCCCATGCGGTAAAGCTGCCTCCCAAGGCCGTCACCGCAGGAACACGCAGCAATGAAACACACGTGTTACCACAAGGTACAGCCAAGAAGGACATGCCAAGGGCACTGTTCAGGCAGAAGATGGAGCGGCTGGGCTACCGGGGGCGCTGATCAGAGCTGAGGTATTTCACGGTTCTATATTGCTCAGAACAAAAGGAGATTAACTTCATGTCCAACAACTTTAACATTCACATTCTTCTAAAGCCATGTGGGACATTTATGAAGACCGGCCACATGCCAAGCCTGCAATCCAGCCTCTGGATCCCAAGATCAAAGGAAGAGCCATTTTTACAGATCGATCATCTGACTGCCATGCAGTTAAACCATAAATCACATAAAAACTCAGCAGCCATTTTAGTGTGTTTTGTAGGTCCTGTACATCCTTTTTGTGCTTCTCTCTGGTGTGGTAACAGATTCTGAAACCAGACAAGTGTGGTACAAGAAGTGAGAACAATCGACCAATATCATTTAAAAGATACTTACACAATTCTTAAACAGAATATTATCAACCAAATTCAGCAGTGAGTGAACAGGGAATACATCTTCACTGAGGTGGTTAACGCCGGAAATAAACACTGGCTTAATGTTTAAAAAGTGATTACTATAAATCATCACACTGACACCTTAAAGGGGAAAAATACCAACTAGTTAGATGCACAACGTTCAAAATTCATCCTTAGCAAACTAGAAACAGAAGGAAATGGGGAGCTGGGGGCAGGGAAGTCTGCCAAAAAGGTCATGCTTAGTGGTAAAATGCTGAAGACCCCTTCGTAGCAGCAATAAGACACAGGTGCTCAAGAGGGTCACCCGGGCAATCCTGGTCAGTGAAGTGAGACGAGAGAACCAAATGAAAAGCTTACAATTGGAAAGAAAACAAATAAAACTGTCCTTATTTGTAGGTGACGTAATTATCTATGTAGAAAACCCAAATAATTGGCAGACAAGAAATTAGAATTACCAGGAGAGTTAGAAAATTTATGCATTAAAAAAACCAATATACCAAAGTTAACTGCCTTGCTGGACACCAGGAAACCATCAGCTCGGCAATTCAATTTAAACTGTAAATTTACAAGAGCAGTAAGAGCATAAAGTACCCGTGGATTACGCTAATAAGTACTGTGTACGGCCTTTAAAGAGAGACGGGTAAATGCCTAGAAGACATCAAGTCCTAAACAGACACACCTACAACGCACTTGGACAGGAGGAAACCATTGCTCCCCCAGTGGAACCATGGAGTCAGCAAGAGGCCAATCAAAATCTGAGGAGGATTCTCCTGGAACCGAGTCTCAAACCCACAGGGAAGAGCAGAGGACGGGACCAGCCGAGACCTCACGGAGAACATGGCAGCGGCGTGGGCAGGCTCTGGCCCAGTCCACAGGTTAGATGCCCTGTACCCGTGGTCACGTGACGAGCTCCACCCAGGGGCTGCTGTGGAGCTGACGGGGGTCCCGTCGGGAGGAAGCGGAAGGAGCCGAGTGTTACTCTGAGGCTCTGTCTCCCTGGGACGCTGGGTGAGAGCAGAGCCTGTGGGTCTGGGCCCCGGAGGGATGACAATCCTACGGCAGCAGAAGCGGAAACAGCCTCCCGGGTTTTAAGCCACTGAGACTTACATGCAGACAAACCACCCAATCCTGACGACATGGAGTTTGCCCTGCACATTTCAAAAGTCATTGCAAACCTGCAATGATTGGGACACTCCAGAGAGAGATCCAATGGAGAGGCCCGGCCTGGCTGGGTGGCTCAGTGGTTGGAGTGTCAGCCGTGGGTGCAATTCCTGGTCAAGGGCACACATGTGCCTGGTTTGCATGTTTGATCCCCAGCCGGTCGGGGCGAATGAGGGAGATAACCAATCAGTGTGTCTCTCTCCCTCCTTCTCCCCCACCCGCCTTCCCTTCCACTCTCTGGAAACCAATGAAAAAAATATCCTCAGGTGAGGATCAACAACAACAGAACAAGAATAGCGAGAACCAAGAAAAAGGCCATTCTCACGTGGGCGTGAGATACATACGGCAGATCAGTGTAGACCAAGCATGTCAAACTCGCAGCAGCCGGCGGGCCGCGTGCCTGATGCCCACACCCCCTCCATCCAGGGGCGCTCTGCCGTCTCTGCCTCCGTCAGCAGCAGGAGAGAGCAGTGGTCCCTGCTCCCTGCACTGCGTTTCACAGGCTGTCCCTGCACCGGCTCCTTCGGCTCCCGCCTGGCACCGCCCCGCGGGCAGACTGACAGCCTTCCAATCACTGAGCAAACCTTCCACGTGGGAATGGGGCTCGGGGGACGGTGGGTCATGGATCCAGTCGATTCCGTGTGTTGGTTTTAAAGGAAAAGCAGCCACTGCAGCAGCCACTCGTCAATTCCGTCAACACGTCCACTGGCCCGCCCGCCAGGAGCTCTCCTGGGAATGAGCAGAGCGGGCGTGTGGGGAGCCCCAGAAAGGGGGGCGCTCTGGAGACGTCCTGGGGCTCCTAGATGCCAACGGCGGAACCGATGGAAAGTGTGAAAACCCTGCAACCCAGTCGGAGTCCCACTTCTCCTGGAAGCGGGGGATGGGTGGCCCTGATCTCGGCTTCCGTGTAAGAAGCTGCGGTTCCGTGACAGGCCACCGAGCAGAGGCAGCCAAGGGCCTGAGCCTGGAGAAAGGTGACTTGATTCCCTAACACAACGCAAGGTTCTGTCCAAGACGGAGACCCTGACCTGCCAGGACCTAGGAAAATAGGCGAACGTCACAAGACACACACACCGACCATCAGCATCTCCTCCTGGGGCTAGAAGGCTAAGGGCTCTTCCCTAAAGGTGTTCTTTGGACAAACGTGTATTCAGTTCCTGCTCCACAGCTGGCCAGGCATTAAGCTCAGCTCGAACAACGAGGCGGAAGCAGAGACAGCCGTGATTGCAAACCGAGAAGTGTCAGGAAAGGAGCCAACGGGCTCTGGGAGAGAGAAAGCTTGAGGGACCGGGAGGCATCGCTGTGTTTAAAGGCAAGAGATGGGCAGGAGCGGGAGTGTCGCAGAGCGTCGGAGCGTGCGTCCCGGCAGGAAGCAGCGCTGCAGGCCCAGGTTGTGGGCTCCCTCCCCAGTGTGGGGCGTGCAGGAGGCAGCCGGTCAGTGGCTCTCTCTCATCACTGATGTTTCTCTCCCTTCCTCTCTGGAATAAATAAAAACATACTAAAAGGCGGAGGAAGGGAGAGACTGCGTCTCCTGCTGGGGAGCCTGAGCTGGAGCGCCGGCCTCCTGCCCCTGGACTGGGACCCTCGCCATCAGCCCCTGGTTCTTGGGCCTTGAACCCAAACTGGAACTTACCCCAGCTCTCTGCCCCCACCCACCCCGTCTGCAGACGGCAGATCGCGGGACGTCTCAGCCTCCATAATTACATGAATTATTTATTAAAATTCCTCACAGTGAACCTCATTATAGCTACACCATCGGTTCCGCTTCTCAGGAGAACCCCGACTCACATGGAGAGAGAGCTCAACTCATTCCAGCCAGGCTGGGGACCCCCAGACCAGAATTCCCGGTTTTCTGGAATTCCCCCAGACCAGAATTCCCAGTTTTCCGGAATTCCCCCAGACCAGAATTCCCGGTTTTCTGGGCATTCCCTCAGACTAGAATTATTCAAGAAGCTGCTCGCTGTGTGAACGTAGAAAACCACTGAAACCTGTGAAGAATGTTTGTGAGTTTATTTGCGCCAAACTGTAAACATATGTCGGGAAGCAGAACCTCAACGAATGGAGAGAATGCTCCGGAGAATGGCGGGTTACATCTGTATTTACACATTGCCATCAGAGGAGGGACGGAGGTGGGTTACATGGAATCCACTGGGGATAGATTAGGGAGGTGGGAGAAAGCAAAGCTGGGGAAACCCCTGGGATTGGATAAAAGTGAAATGATGGACACACACTTAGGTGGGTGCGGGAACAATTAACATGATAATGAAGGAATCGGTGGCATCTGTCCTGGCGCCCAGCACATTGGGTTGTGTCCCAGGGGCTCCAGAAAAAGGGAAGTTACGAGTCACCCAGACATTTGAAGGGTGTGTTATCACAGAGGCAAACAGACAGACAGGCTCAGTGAAGGGAAAGGTTGGCCTTGTCAGAAGATACCGGCCTCGGACGTAACTACCCACCATCCCTGCCTTTAGTTAAAGTTTAATTTCAGACCATCCTTTGTGGTGACTTTAGGTCTGAGTTTGCAGACCGCCATGCAGGCCTCCCCTGAGCTGGTCAGGTCCGCATGTGGCCCCTTTCGTCCACAGCTGCTCAGAGGGACGCTCAGCCCGGTCTCAAGGCCTGAAACACGGAGGAGCCGCGAGGCGACGGGGCCTCCACGCGAGAGGACGGAAGAGGAAGACGGCACGTGTGCACCTGGGTGTCGGGGAGGTCACCCAGGTCCAAGTTTCGTTCCTGGGAAGGATTCAAACGCAAAGCTGAAGGACAGCCAAGCCTTCATCCAGCGGCCTTCGCGCTGCACTGCCTTGACCCCCCTCCCCTGGGGCAGAGCGAGGAAACGGGGTGACATTCCAGGGACCCTCAGGCCGGGCTCTCCGCCGCCTCTGCCTCGGGGTCCACAGGCAAACACGTGCTGGGGAGCGAGAAGGTGTTGGTGCTGCAGATGCTGAGTGTCCCTGGGACTCCGGCTGCTGGGACCTGGGACGTCCCTCACTCCGCTGGGGCAGGTCCAGGGCAGTGGGTCCTGTTGGTCCTCCTTACTCCCCAAGGTGGCCCAGCCCTGCCACCCACACCCCCGCTGGCTGGGGAGAGAGCGGTGGCATAGCCTCCGGCCGACTTCGCCTCCTAACAAAGCTGAGTCCAGCTACCACTGAAGTGACTGCATTTCCCAAGCAGATGCCGGCAGACGGCAGAGGCAGCCCCAGGCGCTGGGGGGCGTGAGGAGCCAGCCTGGAGGGAGACGGCGCTGGGGGATGGCAGTCACTCAGGGTGTTTCCGAGTTTTATGCGAAAGGGACAAGAAGAACGCGTCTTCCGAAGGGTGGGCACAGCAGCTACGGGTCAGAGAACACACAGACAGGCGTGTGCGCCCAGCTGAGGTCGGCCACCACTCAGGGCTGGGACACTTTCCAGAGGAGGGTTTTGTGAAGCGCTGTTGGCTTACGATTGATCGATCGATCGGTTGATGGACTGATTTCTCTCCTTCCTTTCACCCATTTATCAACCCATGAGTCTACCCATATCCCCAAATACGTCTATTACGGAGGACATGTGCTGATTTGAATTTTCATTTTTAGAATACTCGTAATATCGTGACGGTCTTGGGGCCCAAAGTGGAAGTCTGAGCTAAAAACCAAAGGTCTGAAGCGGCCGTAAGGAACCCACGCGTCACCCAAGGGGGCGAGGAGGGGCTCATGGTCGGCGCTCAACCACTGGGCCAGGCCGGCGGGGACATGCATCTTGTTTACCGTTGTGTCCCAGCGCCCGGCACCGCGCCCAACACGAAGCCCTTCAGCGCACACACCGGAGCGAACGCCGGACAGCCCGGAACCTCGGCTTTGGCGATAAACAGCAACACGGACGACGACGCCCACTCACCACCCAGTCCCTGGCATGTACGGTGGGTCAAATCGGACAACGCACCCAGACGCTTAGCAACGGTGGGCGCCGCACAACGCCGGGTCAGCATCGCTTATCCCACCCTCTCTCCCGGGACGGGGCGTCCCCTCCCCACTTACCACCGGGAGGTCATCACAGAGCTGATGCCGGGCAGAGCGGGCACTGCCACCCTTCCAAGTCCTGCTCTCTCCACCACACCTCCCTGCACCCCTCTCTCCACACCTCCCTGCACCCCACTCTCTCCACATCTCCCTGCACCCCACTCTCTCCACACCTCCCTGCACCTCTCTTTCCACATCTCCCTGCACCCCTCTTTCCACACCTCCCTGCACCCCTCTTTCCACACCTCCCTGCACCCCTCTCTCCACACCTCCCTGCACCCCTCTCTCTCCACATCTCCCTGCACCCCACTCTCTCCACATCTCCCTGCACCCCTCTCTCTCCACCACACCTCCCTGTACCCCACTCTCTCCACACCTCCCTGCACCCTTCTCTCTCCACCACACCTCCCTACACCCCTCTCTCCACCACACCTCCCTGCACCCCTCTCTCTCCACCACACCTCCCTGTACCCCACTCTCCACCACACCTCCCTACACCCCTCTCTCCACCACACCTCCCTGCACCCCATTCACACTATTTAGTCTTGGCCTTAAGGCTGGTCCCAGCTGGAACATCTGTACTAGATTACATATCGTGTGTAGGAATACATGTACACATATGTGTGCTACACACACACACGCACACACACACACACACACACAGTACTGTCCCTGAGGGAATAAACTAGAGCGGACCCTGAGCTACAAGGCAGCAGGCCCAGTGAGCACGGTCCGGCGCCCAGTCACATGGACGTGGATGAAGGGTCACGTGTTACACCTGCTGGGCAGCAGCAGCAGCACCGACGTTTCTAAGCACTGGAGCCTCGTCCACGCTTATCCTGCAGCTGAAGGTCCCGTCTGTGAGCCGACGCCCCCACCGTGAGGAGAGACGAACCGCGCCCAACACTCTCGCCCTCACTGTCCCCCCGACCTGACCCCCAGGGCGACTGGGAGCGTGGGGAACCCGTGTCCGCGGGCACTTACAGGAGGAGTGGATGCTGGGGAAGCTCTTGCGGCCCTCGGACACCAGCTCAGGGTCCCCCGTGCAGTGCATCTCCGCGTTCATCACCCCATCTGGAAAGCAGCGGTGAAAGAAATCGGGACGCGGTCTACAAAAGACACCATGGACACGTTCCATATAAACGCTGCCGTCAGGAGCCCCAGCTGACCCCGCCAGCCCCTCCGGCCACACCCAGCCCCTCCGGCCACACCCAGCTCTGCCCAGGGTCCCAAACACGACAGACAGACAGACAGACAGACATTCAGGGTAGAGCTTGGGCCTCGGGTCAGAGAAACCCGAGCTGAACCCCTGCTCTGCCGCCTACGAGTGTCCTGACCTTGGGAAGGTCAAGAGCCTCCTGAGCCTGTTCCCACTTCTGTCAAGGGGAGGCCACCACCTACAAGGGGAGGCCTGAGGGGAACGGGGTTCAGGAGGAACCTCACTCAGCGCCAGTGACATCAGCACCCCACCCGCCCAGGGCTCTGCATTGAGGCTGCGTTGGGACCCAAGAGGGGGGCCCCTGTCCCTTCACTGGGACTGGGGTGGCCGGCTGCCCCTCTTCAGACAGCAGGGCTCAGCTACCCCCCGAGAGGACCCCGAAGGTCCCGGTCCCTGAGCGAGTACCGGCCACGCAGTGCAGTGGGAGAGCGCCCTCCGCAGGGGAGGAACCCGTGTCCCGTGGGCACTTCAGGAGGAGTGGACGCCGGGCACGCCTCCTGTGCAGCCTGGGCTCAGCTCAGCCTGGAACTAGACGGTGCTGAGCGCGCAGCTGTGTGGTCCCAGGGTCCCGGGACAACCCCGCGCAGCCCCGGGGGCATCTTCCCTTTGCAGGTGCAGAACGCAGGCTTCGGAAGGGTACACCCTCCAGGCCACACAGAGCCAGCTCTGAACCCCCAAAGGGTTCCTGCACCCACACACCTCACCCTGCCTTTCTGCCTCCTTCCAGTGAGGGTTTTCTCCCAGGCGTGCGATGGCTGATGGCCAACCACCTCTCATGGCGTCAACCCAGGAACGCCACCGCGGGCACATCTGCAAACAGGGGGCCCCTTTTCCGCACGCACGGGGGCACCGCTCACACACACTGGCTCACGGATACCCCCAGCTCTAGGAGGTAGGCCCCAGTAATCACCAAAACCATGCCAGTAATCCACTCCAGTCATCTCTCAGAGGTCTTCCCCTACTGAACCACACCCTCCCAGCAGGCAGGCCTGAGAACCAGCATTCCAGCAGGGCCCCTGGCAGCTCTAGGCATGGGCTGCTCGTGGGCGCGGCAGCCCAGGTCATGGACCGCCTGCCCGACAGGTGCCCCTCCCCTGCCCCCTCGGACCCGGCCCGCACCTGCCCCAGGCAGATGGTCAGCAAAGGCCGAGGCTCTGGGGGCAGGCAGGTCTCGAGTTCAGGCCTTTTGACGGCTCTCCTCATGGAGACCGGCTCTCCCGGGCAGGCGGGGAAGAAGGCAAGACACGGAGAACAGAAATCACTTCCCAGGAGGGTAAGGGCATCTCCATGCCGACCCACCCTTCTTGTCCCTGAGAGAATGATAAAGGGTGACCCTATTGATTTCGGAGGCAAAGCTGATGGGTGCGTGGGTGTCAGGAGCCCCTGGGAGCACAGGATGGACTGGGAACACCGGCCTGGGCCTCGGCCCACGAGAAAGTGGAGTTGGTGGATCCCTCTTTACTACTGACCTCCTGCTTCCTGAGACGGGGCTGGGAATTCAAGGGGAGGAAAGACCTGTGCTGAGGACACAACCCCAGGACAGCATCGGAGGGGAACCAGCCGAGCCGGCATCCGCCTCGTGCTGTGCCCTCCCTGCGGCCCAGGTGCCTGCACAGGTGACCCTGAGCGCCTCAGGCACCAGCCGTTCTCGGGAACTCACCTGCCCACGATCAGCTTAATCGTGTTTGTGCAGACGCCGTTCAGAGCGAGAGCCAAGGACACGGCTGCGAGACAGAACCACAGACAGAAACGTGACCAGCTGGTCTCAAAAGCCAAAATCACCCTCACATCACGAAACGCTGCTTCCTTTACGGCGCAGGAAGACGAGCCAGCAGCTGTAAACACGGGGATGGGTGGGTGGCGAGCAGAATGTGATTAGGTCGGGACTTCGGAGAGCGACTCATAAAGCTCTGAGTCCTGAGCCATGTGTCTCCTCCTCCACTGCATGCTCAGGATCACCGAGCAGCCTCCGTCACGGGCAGATTTAAGGCCGCACAGGTCGTTTCTTTTGCCGACAGCAAAAAGCATGAACCTCTTGTTTCCTTCTGCAACCTTCTCAGACACAGTTCTCGGGAGAAAGTCCTTCCTTCTGCAAACAAGGACACTCCCATTTGGCAATTATCCTTTTTATCTCATTGAAGGTACTGGGGTGGCGTTGGTTCATGTGTCATAAAGGTTTCGGGCGCGCACTGCTGGGTCATGTGGTAGCTCTAGTCTCAGCTTTTTTGAGGGACCTCCGTATGGCTTGCAGCGTGGCTGTACAGTCTCCCTTCCCACCAGCAGTGGGCGGACGAAGGTTCCTTCTTCTCCACGGCCTTGCTATTACCTGTCTTGTTGGTAACAGCCCTTCTGAAGGCGTGAGGTGGGTTCTCATTGTAGTCTGGATGTACATTCCCCTAATTGCTAGCGAGGCTGAACATCGTCTCATATATCGACGGGCTGTTTGTGTATCTTCGCGGGAGAGGTGTCTGTTTAGGTCCTATGGCCTTTTTTTTTTTTTAATTAGTAAATCTTTATTTTGAAAGTATTACATATGTTTCCTTTATTCCCCATTGACCTCTTCTAGCCTGCTCCTGCCCCCTGCCCCTCCCCTGCATCCCAGGCCCTCAGCACCCCTTGTCTGCACCCCTAGGTCATGCATATGTGCATACACGTTCTTTGGTTGATCTCTTCCCGCCCACCCGCCCACCCGCCCACCCGATGGCCATTCTTTTCTTGGGTTGACTGGTGTTGAGCTGAGCTCTTTATATAGCTTGGATATTAAACCGTTGTCGGGCTCCTGTTTGCAAATATCATCCCCCACCTGGTCGCTGCCGGTTTTGTTGTCGCTTCCTTTTGCTGTGCAGAGCTTTGCCGTTTGAGAGCGGCAGCTACCTCCTGCTGACCTGTCACCTGTTACCCAGCGGGCGGCTGTGTCTGAGGCGAGGAGTCCCACGACCGGTGGGTTCCGAGAAGGCCGGCTGGAAGCACCAAGGCTCCCGGGATGCTTCGTTCAAAACACCCAGCAGGGCTCTCCCGGCTCCGAAGGATGTGGATGCTGAGGCACAGGCCACCCAAGGGTGCGTGTGACTGAGTCAGGGAGCTGCCCCTGCAAAGACGTCGCCCCGTGTTCACTGCGACCTCACACGTGGGAGTCGTGTGCGGGAAGCTCAGGTGCCGTGCACACGGAGAGCCCTCGGATGCCCGTCCCATGGCTTTGCTGAATGACGAAGCGCAGGAGCTGCCCTTCCCTCTGGCAAACAAAGGACTCAGCAGGAGCCGAGATTCGCGTGGGAACAGCGGTGCAGGGACGTTTCCGGGAAACGGCTGCCCAGGCTACTCATGGCCATCAGGGAACGAGTGTGCTGTCCTACGAGCAGAGGAGCTTGGAGTGGCCAGCGGGCACCGCGGGCACAGGGAGGAGATGGAGAACGCCGCTCGCCTTGGTAAGGTGTTTGTGTTGGGCTGGGGTGACCTTGGTTAGTAAGATGATAAAGGTTTCAGGTGCACAACCTACAGCACATCTGTGTACTCTACGTGTGTTCAGCACCCAAAGTCCAGTCTCCCATCACCATCTACGCCCTGTTTACCCTCTTCCCCCGCCCCTTTCCTCTGGTAGTCACGGCACTGCTGTCTGTGCCCACCGGTTTATTTTTTCCTCAATCCCGTCGCCCTCTTCACCCAATCCCCCGCCCCTGTGACAGCTGTCAGGCTATTTTCGGTATCTATGAGTCTGTTCGCTTATTTTTGTTCATGAGATCCCACGTGAGTGAGACCCTGCGGTCCTGTCTTTCTCTGACTGATTTCATTTAGCATAATGCTCTCCAGGTGCATCCATGCTGCCGTTAAGGTAAGACTTCCTTCTTTTTTACAGCTGAGGAGTCGATCACCTCACACCTGTCAGGATGGCATCATCAACAAATCAACCAACATCAATGTTGGCAACGATGAGGAGAAAAGGGAACCCTCATGTACTGTTGGTGGGAATGCAGACTGGTGCAGCCAGAGTGAAAAACAATATGGATTTCCCTCAAAAAATTAAAAACGAAACAGTAACCCTGGCCAATTTGGCTCAGAGGGTAGAGCATCAGCCCTCGGACTGAAGGGTCCCGGGTTTGAGTCCAGTGAAGGGCACATGCCTCTCGGTTGCAGGCTGGATCCCCGGCCCTGGTCAGGGTGCGTGCAGGAGGCAATCTATTGATGTGTCTCTCACACCGATGTTGCTCTCTCTGTGTCTCTCCCTCCCCCTTCCATTCTCTCTAAAAAAAAGCAATGGAAAAATATCCTCGGGTGAAGACTAACAAAACCAAAAAGTTAAAGAAAAAAAGAAAAAGGAACAGTATGACCCAGGGACCCCACTTCTGGGAATAGGTCCCAAGAGACCCAAACGTCTCTCGGAAAGAATGTGTGCACCCCTGTGCTCGTTGTTCACAACAGCCAAGGCCGGAAGCAGCCAAGTGCCCATCGGAGACGCGTGGATGAAGCAGCTGCGGTACGTGTGCACATGGAAAGTCTACCTGCTGTTAACAAGCGTGGGAAGCAGAGAGAATGGGAGCAACCAGTTCCATGAACACCTCTGTCAGAGGAAGATTTACCACCTGAGTGTGAGGTGGGAACTCCGTATCTCGGGGAGGGGAGGATGGCTAGGAGGGAGGGGCCACGGGCCGCCCAGCTGCGTGGTCTGACCACTTAGACACCACGCCTGCGGGGGGAGGGGCGGCGCAGAAATGGAAACAGAGAGTGGGAAACGAGGAAAACCCCCCGATTGCATCCCACGTGCACAGACCCTCCTTCCTAAATGCTGGCCTCCCTGCCCTCTCGCAAGCTCGGGGCCTGCTCGAAGGTCTCCTTGGCTGAGAAGGGGATCCCTGGTTTGTCTTCATGGCTTCTCCCAGAGCCATGACAACCGACAGGCTGTGAGGACACCATGGCTGGGTCTCCCCCACACCGTGGTCCGAGTGTGCACTGCTGTTCTCCAGCCGGCCCGACTTCCCACCTGGCCTGGCCTGGCCTGGCCTGGCCTCTGGCACAGGCAAGGTCTCCGGGAAGAAGCGTCACCAGCTGAGCTGCCGGTGCCTCAGAGAGCTTTAAGGGGAGGCGTCAATCCAGAACCCCACACCTCCGGCCTCTGCACCACCGGCTCGCCGCCACATAGCGTGGTCTTTAAAAGACCCCAGTAGCCCAGCTGGAAAGCATGCACATGTCACGTACCGCCCACAGCTGGCAGCCTCGCCCCTGACCCGAAAGCCGGAAGGAGAAGAAAGGAGGGGGATCTGGGGTGACAATATCGAGGGCGACAGCATCTCCTCATGAAAGCAATGGTGAGCTACTTGCTGCCAGAACCACAGCCAGACCCCTCATTCTGGAAGTGACCTGGATTGTCCCATCTGAATAGCACCCCAGGGCATCAGCATGGGCCTCTCTCCGGCAGACGCCAGAGAGAGAGAAGACAATGGAGTTTGGATGCAGGAAATGGGTGACCTGATCCGGGAGCTTCCGGGAGCTTCCTGACTGAGAGCAGCCGGGGGTCTGGTGTGAGGGCTGGTCTGCAGCGCTGCAGGCTCAAGAGGCCAGCACGCAAGCCAGGCTGCCTGCTGACAAAATGCAAAGCCACGCGGTGTCGTGGTGTGAGCTGGCCGGCAAGAGGCCCGAACAGGGCACCTGCTTACCGCCCCTGTCCCTGAGGCTCCGAGGCCCCTGGGTCCCTGGCATTGCTGCTGGGGAGTTGGCACTCCTTCCGTGACGGGGCTCTCACCCCACAGACAGTGTTCTCTGCCTGTGCCCCTTGAAGCCTGAGCTGTGTGGGCCAAGCCTCGCTCCTCCGGTCCAGCAGCGACGCACAGAGGTGGCCACTGGGCCCGCGGAGAAGGGAGCATAGGGCGTCCAGTCTGCGGAAGACGCCGAGGAAAGGGGCCTGGGCACTAAGGCCCTCACGGGGAGTCCTGCGTTCCAGACACTGAAAAGGCTGCTCCTAGTCTCTGCCCTTGCTTTTCAAATTGTGTGTATGTGTATGTGTGTATACATGTGTGTATGTGTACATACATGTGTATATGTATGTATCTATGCGCATGCGTGTATACATGTATACACATGCACGCGTGTGTGCATGTGTATACATGCATGTGTATATACGTGTGTGCACGTGCATGTGCGCGCATGCATGCGTATGTGTGCACATGTGTATGTGCTGGCGTGCGTATACATGTATGCGTATATCTGCATATATGTCTATGTGTGCGCGTGTGTACACATGTGTGTATACATGTATGTGTATGCATGCGTGTGTGCATACGTGTTTGTGTGTGCGTGTGTGTATATGTATGTGTGTTTGTGTGTGTGTGTATGATTGATTTCAGAGAGGGAGGGTTAGGGAGAGAAACATCCATGATGAGAGAGAATCATGGATCGGCTGCCTCCTGCACGCCCCACACTGGGGATCGAGCTCACAACCCAGGCCTGTGCCCTGACTGGGAATCGAATTGTGACCTCCTGGTTCCTAGGTCGACGCTCAATCACGGAGCCACGCCGGCCAGGCCGGTCCTTGCTTCGTAAAGCCCTTCCCTCCTCCCGTCTCTAGGGCTTCCTAAAAGAAGGGGCTTTTTAAAACCACGAGGCTCGCCATCACTTCTCCAGGCAGGCTCGCGTCTGTGTAGGCAAACAGGACGCCCGACACCTCCCCCTTCTCTGTTAACGTATGGGAGGCGGGCACGGGGTGCAATCCCGAAAGGCCGCCTCAGGAAGACTCACCGAGAGTGAGGAAGCCTGGAGAAAGCCACGGCCAGGCAAGAGCCACCGGCAAATCGCCACGAGGCCCTTCCCCACAGCCCCAGGTCTTGGGGTCTCGTGCCAGAGGGGAGATGAAGAAACCGTGGGGGCAAGGGGTGGGAGTGCAGACGGGTCAGCCACTGTGGAAGACAGTCTGGAGTTTCCTTAAAAATGAAGCGTGGCACCGCCCTCCGCCCCAGCGATCCCACCTCTGGGACTCTGTCCTGAGCACCCGGAACCCCGTCAGAGAGAACAGGTGAGGCCTCTGCTCATCGCAGCGCCGTTTACAGGAGCTGAGACCTGGACACAGTGCCCTCTGCCGACGAGGGGGTAAGAAGCTGTGGGACGTCCACACCACGGGACACCAGGCAGCGGTGAAGAAGGACCTCTCACCCTCTGAGACCGCAGGGAGGGGCCTGGGGAGTGGGGTGCTGAGTGAGTAAGCCCGTCAGAGAAAGACAAGTGTCCCAGGACCTCACTCCTACGTGGGAAGAAAATGAACTGAACAGAAATAGATCCGGAGACACAGAAGCATGGAACAGACTGATGAATCTCAAGGGAAGGCAGAGGTGGGTGGGGGCATGGGAAGAGATTAACCCAAGAACTTGTATGCATTTATGCAAAACCCACGGATACAGACAACAGTGTGGTGAAGGCCTGGGAGGGGAGGGGAGTGGGGAAGGGGAACGGGGGGGGGGGGGAAGGAGACATCTGCATACTTCCAAGAATAAAGACCATTTTTTTAAAGTGAGGGGGAGGGATTTCCAGGTCAGTTGAGAAGGCCCCCACCAGGACATCCTGGGACCACAGTGATACCCATCCTAACCCAGCCCGGCTGCTCAGGCCATGGGTGGGAGGAGCTCCGGTGCCCCGGCTGGAGAAGCTGACCTCTCCACCACCAGCCTCAGAAACTGGGCCGCGTGACCACCAAACCCAAAGCCACAGATGAGCCGCTGGGGTCCTCGTCTGGCCTGCGGGAGGAAGGGGGAGGCATCCACAGACTGGCCGGAGATCACGACCTCCGTGGCCAGGCCCGAGAAATGATGGAGCTAGGGTCTCTGGGAGTGTGGACATGGTCGATTTCTGAGCTGCCTGTAACGTGGGCCTATTCGCCACAAACCTGAGATGGACAGGCAGTGGTGACGAAGTGTCAGGTTCACTGTCTTTCACCACCAAGAGCTGCCCTGCGCTGAGCCGGAGCAGCACCGGTCTCTGAGGAGGCGGGAGCTAATGTTCAGCACAACGGACAGCGGCCACGGGCTGCGGGGAGGCGGTGCTGCTTCCGCCTGCGCCCTGGACCTCGGGCTTACAACGCATCGTCTTGCTTCTCCCAAGCTTGATCTGACCCAGAGAGAAGTTAGCTGGGAGCAACTGAGGTGTTCTTAGACCCAGTCATCTAATTCAGCCCTGCCCCACCCTAAAACCAGAACCGTGGATACTCCACCTAGGAAGGCTTCCTTAATTTCAGTCTTGTCTGTTCGCCGGATAATTTTCACCACACAGATCACAGCCAGGGGCGTGAGGAAAGAAATGGCCTGGAAGAGAGAACAGACAGTCCCTGTGAGGACAGCGCTGGGCCATCAGAGGCTGATGGGTCATCAGGGCCAGAGGCTGATCGATATTCAGGACCAGAGGCTGATGGGCCATCAGGACCAGAGGCTGATGGGCCATCAGGACCAGAGGCTGATGGGCCATCAGGACCAGAGGCTGATGGGCCATCAGGACCAGAGGCTGTTGGGCCATCAGGACCAGAGGCTGTTGGGCCATCAGGACCAGAGGCTGTTGGGCCATCAGGACCAGAGGCTGACCGACCATCAGGGCCAGTGGCTGATCGATATTCAGGGCCAGAGGCTGCATCGGCCTCCCTGGTGGATGATCTGACTGAACTCCTGACCCCACCGGAGGAGGCTTTGCATCGATACTGCAGACTCCAGACGCTTGAACTGAGGGCTGATTGCAGGTTGTAATTGATGTGTAATTTTCGGAGCCGTGGTTCAAGTGGTGGCTTTTCCAACAGAAAGGACTCGTCTGTAATTATGACGACTGGTCTTTGCCAGGAAGCCCCTCACGTCCTTCCCTGCAGCAGGTGGGGGAGTGCTCCCCCTCCCCCCAGCTCTCCGGCCACAGGAGAGCCCGCGGGGCTTGCTCAGCGCCCACCACTCATTCCCCTCGTTGTTCTGCTGAACACTCATCCCCGCACCCACAGCGCACAGGCGCGCAGGGAGCACCGGAATGAACCAGGAGGTGGGATTCGGGTGCAAACGACACCCTGCAGAACCCGCTGTGAGGCAGGAGCTCTGCTCAGGTGCCACAGGTGCCACAGCACAGAGTCCCTGCTCCTCACCACGGCCGGGCCTCCCTGGGCCCCCTTGAGACTCCGCGATAAGGCTGAGGACACAGCTGGTGGGAGTGGGCAGGCTTTGAGGGCAGGTGGTCTGCCTCCCACACCTGGTCTACAATGAGGAAGAGGGGCTTCCTAACAGGGCAAAGCGTGGCCAGAAGGTGCGTTTGTCAGGACAGAATTCATCCATACGAACAGGCTCTGCTGCCTCCTCCAACCAGAGCTCAGAACATGGGGGTGGGGGCAGGGGGTTCGGGAACTGTCTGCAGAGACCGTCCATGAGACCTGCGAACCCCTCTCTGCTCACTGTTCCTTTCTGACCACGAGTGGGAGCAGCGAGCCTGATGAGCCCTCTTATCAGCTGTGGCCCTGAAGGCCTTGGCTGGTCACACCTCCAACCAGCAGGTCTTGCCCCTCAGGGCATTCAGGAGAAGGTGCCCAGGTCTGTGGCAGCTGGGAGAAGAGTCAGAGGGAAGCGGAGCAGCAGAGCGTGCCCCGGGGCCACTCGATAGGGGACAGGAGGACACTCACTCCTGGGGTGTCTGGACCTGGGACGGGTCCACCAGGCCCCGAGCTCTCACACCCGAGTCTGCAGGTTCCCTCAAGCACGCACCCAGGACAGGCTGGGCTCCGTCTCCACGGCGCTGATGCTGGTGACGGCCCGCTCAGACCCACTCGGTGTTTAAACAGCAGTGACTACCCTCCTGCAAAGGCCTGTCTGTGGTTCCCTGTCTTTGGACATAAGAACTGGAAGCAAAGAAATGCGGACTTGGAGAAGTCTGCAGCAGCTGGCTCCCTGCAGGCTCGTGATCAACCATCCCGCGTCGAATAAATAAATAAATAAATAACCACCAGCGACGGCTGAGGGCTCAAGTCCAAGTGAGAGTCAAGGTCAAGACGTCCTTGGCTCCTTGTTCCTCTCCTGTTAGGCGCCACAGAACAGGCCTCCGCTCCCCAACAGAGACACAACTCAGTGACAGCAAACGGCTCTGCCATGACCAGTCACACCTTAAACAACCGAAGAGAACCTTACAGACAACCTGGATGATACACCCACCGTGAGACAGAAGTAAGACCCCAGAAGAGCCGCAGTGGGAAGACTCTCCCAGAGGCTCAGAATCTGAGCGGGAGTTTGCCACACCATCGGGAGGCGAGGGCACACCCGGAGACCCACCGTTCAGGCTCGGCTCAATGGCCACGGGGCGTCTCCCTCTGCTCGGCTCCCTGCCGCTGCTCGGCTCCCTGCCTCCCCCCCTGCTCTGCACCCAGAAATCTGTAGCATTTGTATCTAGATTTGAGACAATCCATTGCTCACCTAAGCCCAGGACACAGCCACAAACTTCTCATGTTACCCCACACGAACGTTCATCTCTAAACGAAGTTTCACAGCACATGAAACTTGAAGAACGGGGGGTACATGATAAAGAGAAGCTCCCCCAGGAGAGCCATACAGCAAACTAGTCAGACGCACCCCGTTCCTTTATTCTAGGATTCACAGATGTGACTTAGAGCCAAAATGGAAGAAGTCGCATTTAACACTCAAGTGTTAGGTAGTGATCTCCTTATAACCACCCTAGTTTTTAATTCCTCTGAGATTGAAGACATCCAGTTTATTTTCCAGCAGAAAAACAATGATTAAAAAGCGATGGAAGTAAGGCTTGAATGCTCACTCGTGCTCTGGGCCGTTGGAGGAGTTTGCAGACACAAAGACCTTTCTGTCATGGTTAATGACAAGGGTTCCTCCAGAAAATCAGGGCATCTCTTCTAAACCATGTTTCTCGCGAGCTCTGGGGGAGCTTTGGGATCAGGGCCGCTGTCTCCAGAGGCAGGAGGGCAGGCCAAGAGGAGTGACCTTCCTCTCTCATCCCCGCGTGGCCCGGCACCAGCCGGGAGCCCTGACCCGGGTCCCAGCCCGAGGGCCGCCTCGCAGAAGGGGGGCTCGGGCTGGCTGCTCAGATGGGGTTCCGGCCCTGCCCCTCACTCGCTGGAGTGCAGTTCTGCATCTGCAGCCATGGAAATAAAGACCCTCCTCCCCAGGGTGTGGGTGGGGCTCACTGAGACCATCTGCCCACCGGTCACCAAGGGCCTGCGAGGAGGGGGCCTCAGAGGGTGCGGCTGCCACGGGGCAGGTGACGCACAAACACCCCAGCGTATCACCGCCACGAGGGCACCGGCCCACTCATTCCGGAAGCCGAGACCCCGGCACTGCCCAGGGTGGGCGTCACCCTGGGCGCCTCGTCGGGGGCGGGCAGCAGGCCCCTCCTCCCAGCGCCCGCCACCACTCCTTCCCACGGGAGCCCGCGATTTGGCCGGCGGAGACCTGGTACTCACAAACATGAGGCGGGTGGGGATGTTGTCCGACTGCACCAGCGGGTTTTTGTACAGCCAGATCTCCTCCGGCTGGATGACTCTCTGGAATGGGTCCAGGAACTCCGTGAACCTGAAACGGCAAAGGAAGGTGCGTGAGGGCCGGGAGCTCGGCTGTTGTCTTAGTTCTCGCCCCCTGGGAGGACCAGCCCACCCCCCACCCCAGGGAGGACCAGCCTCCCCCCACCCTAGAGAGAACCAGCCTCCCCCCACCCCAGGGAGAACCAGCCCACTCCTCCCACTCTCAGGAAGGACCAGCCCCCCCCACCCTAGGGAGAACCAGCCCACCCCCCACCCCAGGGAGGACCAACCCACCCCTCATACCCTCAGGAAGGACCAGCCCCCCCCACCCTAGGGAGAACCAGCCTCCCCCCACCCCAGGGAGAACCAGCCCACCCCTCACACCCTCAGGAAGGACCAGCCCACCCCTCACACCCCAGGGAGAACCAGCCTCCCTCCACCCTAGGGGAGCACCAGCCTCCCCCCACCCCAGGGAGCAACAGCCTCCCCCCACCCCAGGGAGGACCAGCCCACTCCTCCCACCCTCAGGAAGAACCAGCCCCCCCACCCTAGGGAGAACCAGCCCACCCCCCACCCCAGGGAGAACCAGCCTCCCCCACCCTAGGGAGCACCAGCCTCCCCCCACCCCAGGGAGCACCAGCCTCCCCCCCGGAAGAGGAGGGTGATGCTGCCCCAGCTGGTGGCTCTCGGCCCCGACCAACTGGGGAAAGATGGGAAGAATGACAGAGTTGGTAGCATCTCCCTCGCCACCTGCCAGCGAGGACCGATTCTGGGCATGAGAACAGCTGTGAGCGTAACTGCAAAGACCCTAAGAACCGGGGATTCCAAAGCGAACGGGTCTAGTTCTGCCGGACGCCGAGCAGGTGCTCAACAGCACTTATGGAGGAATGAACGGCCCCTCTCTAATGTCAGAGAGAAAACACACGTGTGCTGATGTCCCCTCTGACAAAGGACTGTCATCGCATTTCTGGCTGCAGAAGAGAGTTATGGGAAATAAATTATAGCTCGAGGGGTCACACACACACACACACACACACACACCCGCCCAGACACCGGGAAGGCCGCGTGCTGGCAGGATGGCAAAGGGCACAGCATGCGGCCGGAGCCTGACGATTTGATGCTCGCCCGTCCCTCTGCTCTGACGCCTGACTGTCAGGAAAAGCTCCACTGATGAGCTGCACTCGCTTGGAAATCCTCCATCGGATGGACTGGCTCGTGGGCGTGCTCAGCTGGACAAGCTCAGCCGGAGCTGAGACCCTGGAAGCAGGTGGGAACACCTGTCCTCAGGGCCCGAACCGAGTGTGTTACAGATTGGTGAGCGCCGAGACAGGAAGTGATCGGACCGTGGGTCCACAGCCAGGAAGCGGAGGCAGGGACTTGAAGCTGGGCTGTCGCCTTCTGGTCCGAGCGGCCTGCGGGAGACCAAGGCCTGCGTGGCACCAGCACCCACGTGCTTGGCCGTGTGCTGTCCGCGGACCTCCAGCACCTGAGCCGGCCGGGCACTGAGGAGGGGAAGCTGTGGTGCCGCTCTTCTCAGGCGGCGCCCCCCCAGGAGGAGCCATGCTCAGTTCCAGCGCCAAGATCGTGAAGCCGAATGGCGAGAAGCCAGATGAGTTCGAGTCCAGCATCTCCCAGCCTCTGCTGCAATTTCAAAGGAAATTGAAGTTGGTGGCGGTGGGAAAACTATTATCATCTTCGTTCTGGTTCCTCGACTCAAGTCTTCGCAGAAAATCCACATCCAGCTGGTACTCGAGCTGGAGAAGGTGGTCATGGGAAGCACGTGGTCTTCATCGGGCGGAGGAGGGTCTGTCTAAGCCGACTCGAAAAAGCCGGATGAAGAACAAGCAGAAGCGTCCAGAGCTGCACGCCGACCGCCGTCCTGGAGGCCTCGCTCTTCCGAGTGTGATCGTGGGCAAGAGGATCCTGAGAAGCTGGACGCAGCCGGCTCCCAGGGGGCATCGGGACATAGCGCAGCAGAGCAGCGCCGGGCACAAGGCTGGGACTTTCTCCCGTGTCTGTAAGAAGCTCATGGGCAGGGACGTTAATTGTGAATTCCCAGAGTTCCAGTTGGAAAGAAAAATGACTAAAATATCGTTCTCAGTTTGAAAAAAAAGGGTGAGGTACCAGCCCACACACGGGGTGCGGGGGGGGGGGGGCAGGGGGCAGGGGGCAGGGGTCTCTACTCGACGGGCAGAGTCCACAGCACTGATTCCGCAGGAGCAGGTGCTACAGAGCCCAGGGCACTCAGAGCATCCCCTCAGCGGCCCAGACCAGTGGCTGGCTCCGTAAGGCCGCCTGACTGACGGTCTCAGGGGCCTGGTCGGCGTGGCGGAGCCACGAGGAGCACCACCCCCTCAGGGAGGCAGGCGGCAGTGTGGATGGAGTGCTCATTATCACTGTAAGCTTTTGGTTTGTTAACCTTCCCCCAAGGATATTTTTCCTACTGAGTTTCAGAGAGACGGGGAGAAAGGGAGGGGGGAGGGGGAGATGGGGGGGAGGGGGAGATCGATTGGTTGCCTCCCAAATGCACCCTGATCCTGGAGCCTGCAACCTAGGTGTGTGCCCTTGACCGGGAATCAAACCCATGACCCGAGTTACAGGCCGACACTAACCACTGAGCACACCGCCTGGGGCTGCCCTTCGTATCCCACTCCTCCCCTCCCGGCTGGAACATCCTCCCCACAATCAGCCGGAGGTTAACGGGAGACCCTCCCCCCGACCAAGCCAGCAGTCTGCACGTGGTTCGATGGCGCCTATGATTTTCAATCTCTGTTCAAGGAGCGGAGTCACCCCACCCCCCGCCAGCCCCGGACTCCTCCGGGCTCCCAGGGTGGTCCACACCGGGGCAGGTCTGGTGCAGCAGCCACAGCTCCATCACCTGCTCCCCACAGGATGGGTCTGCGCACCCGTCACTACCTGGTGGCGAGGGAGGTAAAGATTCAACGATGTGGGGCCAGAGCCCTCGCCCACAGTCTGAGAACGGAGAGGCCACCAGCCAGGTGCCCCTGGGCATCTGCCCTGCCAGTCGCGGTGTCGCTGCTCAGGGCAAAGGTCTGACCGGCCGACAGTCAGACTTGCAGGAGCCCCGAGTCCGAAGCAGAAGGTGGACAATTAGACAAGGGCCGCCTCTGGGGAGCACCGTCCGGTGGGAAGGCTGTCCGGTGCTCAGTCGAGCAGGACGGACTCCACGCTGCAGACCTAGCTCCTCAGGAGAAGTCAGAGCCTGGATGGGCCTGGTAGCCAGAGCGAGATCCATCGGGGTGCGGGGTGGGGGTGGGGGGGCAGTCTGCAGCTCCTCCTGCAGTTAGCAACACAGGTTACATCTACAGTCACCACCCGGGAGCCCCAGGCTTTGCTGGGCACAACCTGCCTGCAGGCTGGGCCTCCCTGGCCCCCCACTGCGGCCGCGGCTGCCGGCCCCGCAGGACCTCACGGCTAATCCTGTTAGGCTCCCTTGTAGGTCCAGCCCCATCATTCCTGCCAAGATTCTTATGAACCTTGATTCCATTATCCTACATATTAGCCTTCCATCCTGGTTCTGTGTCATTCGCAAATTTGATAAGCCTGCTTTCTATGTCTTTATCCAAGCTGCTGATAAAAACCTGGCACAGGAGGTCAGAGGCCTGGCCCGGCAGCCCCGCCCCCGCGGCGCCCCAGAGCACAGCCAGCACCTGCTCTCTGGATGCTCTGCTTGTTCACGCTCCACTTCAGCAGCCAGAGGGCTTCTCCCCTTGTCCCCAAGGGGCACAGACTCGGTAACAACTGACACCTCACCCACCCAGAATCAGCGATGAACACACCCCTCCCTCAGAACCAGCCAGCACCCAAAACAGCCCCTGGGTGAGCCTAAGACAGGAGCCTATGAGACCTTCCGGCTGAGCCTATGACTCTCATTTACCCACAATCATGTTTACACGGGGACCACCTTCCTTTATTCCTTTCAAGGCAGGTTAGCAGCTGCAAGTCGGAAGCAGGAACATAACTTGGTCTAAGTACGTACACGGTCTGTAGCCTTTCAAGAAGACAGATAAACTTTCAACTCTAAGAAACAAACCACAATAATTAAATTCCCACGAATGGTCTGGCTCAGTGCATGGCGCATCGGCCGGCGGATCAAAGGGTCCCGGTTCGATCCAGTCAAGGGCACGTACCTCAGCTGCAGGCTCCTCCCGGGCCAGGGCCCTGGTCAGGGTGCCTGCAGGAGGCACCCAATCGATGTGTTTCTCTCACATCGATGTTCCTCTCTGTCCTTCCCTCTCTCTAAAACTACAATGGGAAACACCCTCTGGGGAGGATTAAAAAAAATTCCTACTACTGCATGGGAAAGGGTCTGTGCCACAGTACACCAACAGGGACCACAGACCCGGCCGGCGTGGCTCAGCGGTTGAACGTTGACCTATGAACCGGGAGGTCATGATTCGATTCCCCGTCAGGACACAGGCCCGGGTTCCAGGCTTGATCCCCAGTAGAGGGCGTGCAGGAGGCAGCCAATTGATGGCTCTCTCTCATGGATGTTCCTCTCTCTCCCCTTCCCTTCCCCTCTCTCTAAGTCAATTAAAAGGTATTTTTAAAAAAAGGAATCACAGGGTCCACCAGTGACAGGTGGACAAACAGAAAACAAATAACAAGGAGGCAGGCTTGTCAACCTCACAAATGAGACAGCCAGTTATTTTTCCGCAAGAATGACTTTTCTCGGGGATAGCAGAGGAACTGCAATTCAGGACATGCAAACTGCTGCAAGCCACCTGCAAATGTGGAGAACAAAGGAGGGAAGTGTCCTTTTTTAGAGAAAAAGGAGGAAGTTGGAAGAGCAGTTATGAACAAAACTCCATCGGAGGAGAGTGAGTTCCGCGTTGCAGTGGAGTGTGGTGGTTTCTCATTGGCTGGGCTGTTGCTGGGCAAGGAGAAAACCTTCCTTCCTCTGCTTCTTCCTGCCCACATTGTCAGCGTGAGAACGCCCCTTGGGATGAGGTGTTCCTCTCTTGTTTTCAGCCTTAAACTCGACCTTATCAATCATTGCATTAAATGTAAAGGACAACCACTCCGAGTAAATGGCAGAGATTGGCCAGACTGTTTATAAGAGACACACATTAAACATAAAAATGCAGGTAAGTTGAAAGTAAAAAGATGGAAAAGTATATTCTGTGCAGACATTAATTCAAGAAAGGTAATGTAGCTATGTATTAGCATCAGATAAAGTAACTTCAAGATAAGCAATAATAACACAAAGATGAAACCTTAACAATAAAAAGGTTCATCAGAAGAAGCAACATTTAAGAACACCAACATGAAAAGTGGACATAAGAATTGTTTACTTTGAAATCATCACTAAAGGAAATAAAGGAGGGTAGCAAGAAAAAATTTTTGAACTCTTCAGTTAAACCAAGAGGAAAAATACGAAAATGAAGCACCACACAAAGGAAACAGAAAAAGTTGGCAGCAATAAGACAAATATGTTCTCCCTCCCCGCCCCCAAAAAAGATGCTTTAATACCCTTGCTTGACACAGGTAGCCTATCTACATATTAAAGTCACAAACTAAAGGCAAAAGCAGCGTGAGAATATAGCAGATCTGAATAGCACAGCTGACTTGCTTTAATAGAGTTAGAGCTTTGTACCCACAACGCATTATGTTCCAGCTACGTAAATTTACAAAATACTGACTGTGTGTGGCCACACGGAACATCATAAAACCAGAGCACAGAAATCCCACGAGCCACAGCCTCTGATCTCAGCACAGAGACAAGCCCCGCCGCCCCGAGCTGGGAACAGCAGCGCAGGGTCGCAAACCCAGGGACCACCGCTCCTCCCAGGGAGAAGCGGCCGTTCCCTCAGCGATCTGAACGTGCTCTCCAACGCAGTAACTAGAACGTCGCCCTGAGCCAGCACCAGGCAAACATAATCGGAACAGAATTCACTTGCAATCCCACGGACACGTGAAAGTTTGTACCTGATAACGATACCACTGAGAAAACAATGTCTCTTTCAACCGCTGACAAATGGAAGAAAAAAAGTAAATCCACTACCTCTCTGTATAAATTAAAAATTCTTATAAAGAATTAAAATCCAAGAACAATGATATAAAATACTGAACTACACGGAAAACAATATTTCCATTTTGGATGAGAAGGGACTTTCTAAATTGGACAGAAACTCCACATAAAATTTAACACATAAAATTTAAAATGTGCACAATAATAGAAATTGCAAAGAAATATAAAAGTGAGCCCTAACCGGTTGGCTCAGTGGATAGAGCGTCAGCCTGCAGACTGAAAGGTCCCAGGTTCGGTTCTGGTCAAGGGCATGTACCTTGGTTGGGGCACATCCCCATTGGGGGGTGTGCAGGAGGCAGCTGATCAATGTTTCTCTCTCCTGGATGTTTCTAACTCTCTAGCCCTCTCCTTTCCTCTCCGTAAAAAATCAATAAAATATATTTTAAAAAACGAAATATAAAAGTGAACCACGGACATGGAGAAAATACTTGCCAAATGTAAAAGATTAATATATTTAGTGCTTAAAGCCCTCTTACACAATAAGCTAAATTTAAAGACCCAATAAGAGCATGAATGAAGGAGAATAACAGGTATTTCATTTAAAAAATATGAATGAAGGAGAGTAACAGGTATTTCAGTTAAAAAATATGAATGAAGGAGAGTAACAGGTATTTCAGTTAAAAATACCAATTGCCAATACACGAAGTGAAAAGATGCAAACATTTTATTCCCTCCCGTGGGATAAAACAAGCAAGTAGATCTACAGAGACAGACAAACTAAGAAAAAAGTTAAACTACGGATAAAATATATCTTCAGTTTCGTTATTACATAGAAACTAGAGGCCCAGGGCATGAAGATTTGCGCAGATGGGGCCTTCCTTCCCCTGGCTGCCGGCACTGCCTGTGCTCCGGCTGGAGCTGCCTTTCCGCCTTCCCACGTGGCCCAGAGGCCCAGAGTCGCTGGGTGGTGTGGAACGCCTGCGTCGTCGCCGTGATGACAATGCAAGCATCCCGCCCCTGGCCACTCGGCACCTGTGTATACCAATTAACCCGCCATCTTTGTGGGGTTAATTTGCATACACACTCATGATTGGCTGGTGGGTGTCATGATGGTAAGGTCAATTTGCATCTTTCTCTTTTATTAGTGTAGCCTAGGGGCCCAGTGCACAAAATTCGTGCAGGAGTAGGCCTTCCTTCCCCCGGCTGCTGGCACTGCTTCCCTCTGGCACCTGGGACCCGGGCTTCCCTCACAGCCCCAGCTTTTGTCTGGAAGGTCGTCCAGAAGGACGTCCAGTCTAATAGCATATTATGCTTTTATTATTATAGAAGATGTGTGTTTGAAAGTTTAATTTAAAAAATGAACAGAATAGAATTGGCAGAAAGAGGTAGAGAAGTTCAGGGAGCACTGCACTTTTTGTATTTTAATTTTCACAACTATTTTATAATCTTGAATTTTTTACGTGAGGGATGACAGCTATTCCCATTCTATCCACTTGTGTGTAAACCTTCCTCATGTGTGCCCACATCAGACCTACTTTTGATAGCTGTAATTCTGAGACATGTTTTTGTATGGTGCTCTTTTCCTTTACTATTAAATCTAAAATCTCAGTTTCTCCATGGCTTTCAGAATGATTATCTCAGTAGCTAAGAACATCTGTGCCCAGAGTCACCAAATTATTCTTCAAAGGGTGACCATTGGAGTTTTCATTTATTTTTATTTGACAAAAATATTAACGTGGCTTTGTCCAGGGCACAGCAATGAGCACCTTTACACAGAAAGATTTCTGCAGCTGTAACACTCGTGTCTCTTGTAAAACTTTTCTTCTAAACATTTTCAATCAAAGGGCGGGAATAATTGTGTGCAATATTTTGCTCTTCAAGGGTGTGTGTCCACTTACAATTCAACTCCATGCTCTGACCACATCTGTCTCGCCACAATCTTGCAGTCCTTGGTTTTTCTCTAAACAGCGAGCTGATATAAAACATAGAAAGGCTGATTTCTGACACACTCACTTCAGGCATTCCCAAAGCAATCACGAAAGAATCAGTGCCGCTCTGAGGATATTTCTTTTTTCCCCCAAACAGGAAACATCGATACTGATTTTTCTGATTATGAATGAAAGTAATACATTTTACTGTGAAATAGGTTAGACCATAAATAGTATAAAAAAAAAGCAAATATTATAAAATTCCATGGCTTGAAATAACCGTCATTCAGCTTTTTTGTGTAGCTTCATGGACATCTTTCTTACAGAAGCGGACACACATTCCAGTAATACATTGCCACGTTAAGCTTTTTTGTGTATCTTCATAGACATTTTTCTTACAGAAGCGGACACACATTCAGGTAATACATTGCCACGTTAAGCTTGCATCACACACACTTCTGTGACTACCTTCTTATCACTTAACAGGTTATGGAGCTCCTCACAACTCATCTACATAATTAATTTTAACGGCTGCATATTCTTTTCATTTAGCACATGAAGGCTCGTGCCGATCTACACTCAGCGTCGTTTTGTGCTCAGAGGCCTGCCTGGCATTTCCGTGGGAATCACAGCGTCAAAGGGATGTCCTAGTTACCCGCTTGCTGTCAGTTCCCTGTTCATATCTGCTGCCCCTTTGTCCACTGAAGAGCTCTTCTCTGTTCTCTCTTCTGATTGGCAGGCGCTCTCTGTGAGGCGCACCAACTCCTCACCCTTAAGTTAGGACAGCAGTGTCACCCGGGGATGGCAGAGATTAAGCCATCCGAGGGTGCTAAGCCCCTGGCACGAAGCCGCAGGCAGGGAGCTCAGCTGTGTCTTCCCTCCCTCCACTTCCCTCCCTCCTTCCCCCCAAGGTGGAGATACAGGACAACTAAGAGGTACCTACACAGGTACACACACTGGCCGCTTCCTCCCCAGCGGGGTCCTGGGTAGTTCTTCATGATGCCTCCCAAACTTGCTGCGTCCTACTCAGGGCTCAGCTCCCCTGCAGCACCGAGCGCTGCTCCCTCGTCAATACACGGTGACACGAGGAACCTTTCAGTGACCTAAGCCTCCGCCTCCTCCTAGGAGGGAAGGGGGGGGGAGCGAGATGGGCTTTAGCGCGGACCGCGTGCCAGCATGTGCTGGGCACCATCTCACACGACATCGTCATCTTCACGGCCTCCTGGACGAATACACAGCTCAGGTCAGGATGCTCACATAAACTGATCACAAAGCACGTCTCACAACCAGCAGGCGGGCTTCACCCCAAAGCCTGAGAGAACGGCCCTCCCTGCCGAGTGGGGGTTCTCCTGCAAAGTGGGGCCCAGCTCTGGCGTCCTTGCTGCTTCACCTGGAGCAGCTGCTCTGCAGACCGAGACTAAAGCAGCGTCCGGGCCCGTTCTCTCTCTCAGAACGAGGGCTGTGTAGAGAGAAGCTGATCCTTCTACCCCTCAGGTGAATGCCCAGCACTTACACTCCTTAGTATGTACCAGCAGAGACTACAAACCACTCACCAGCAAGAGCAGCATTAGGCTTAACAGCCAAGACCAATGAACAGCCCAGGTACCCACAGGCGTCAATGCGGGAATGAGGAGAGGTACAGGGATGCAAGGAGATGCTCACAGCAATGGAATGTGCCCACCACACACCACGCAGATGAGTCTCCAAACCCTGCAGGCAGCCCTGGCTGGGTGGCTCAGGTGGTTAAGCGTTGCCCATACACCGAAAGGTTGCAGGTTTGATCCCCAGTAGGGCGAACGGGAGGCAACTGATCGATGTTTCTCTCTCCCCATCTCTCTCACTTCCTCTCTCCCCGAAATCAATAAAAACAAATCTTCGGGTGAGGATTAAAAAACAAACACATGGGGCAAAAAGTCCCCCCATAGTCCACACTGTATGACTCATTTCACGGAGTTCAAAACGGTGCCAGGAGTCAGGGCAGCGGGACCCCGGGGGGCGGGCTTGGGCGGGGTCCCCGGGCCGCTGTCACTGTGAATCGCACACTTTGTCTGGGCTGTTTCTAGGCTGAACTAAAGCAAATGCCCATTTTTAAGGTGGAAACGGTCCAGTGCCAGCAATTCCACGTGGGTTAAACTAATGTTCCAACAGAAACACACTTCAAACCCTCTGGTGAAGGAGGAGAAGTGTCTCCTGGCGGCTGCTGGTCTGAGCACGCAAACGCTCCGCAGCTTCCGCCCTTTCCTGCCCTCCTCTCAGTGGAGACGGATGACAGCCAGGGCCCCTCTGGGGGCCGTCTCTCTCACGTGTTGGAAGACAGTGAGGACGCCGCTCCCGGCTCCCACGGTCCCAGCTCCTCTCCGCGGCTGGCGGTCCCGGCATCTCCACCCCCCTCCCTCACACCCTGTGCCTTTAGTTGAATGATGGGGACACACGGCCAGTCGTGGTCCTGCCTGAACCCACCTCCTCCCTGCGAACCAGTGTGTGCCATTCCTTCACAGGACATCAAGATGTATTTCTCAAAGAAGCAATATCACTAACATGACTCTCACAGTTCAAACAGCCACGTCATAGAAAGTTCTGGTCATGGACCTCTCATGAGCTGTGTGTGGGTCGTGAAAGGCATCGTCGCCATAACTAACTGAGATGACGCTATCACAGGTACGGAGGGATGGTCTCCTTTCGTAGTGCTCCACGCGCTCATCGCCCTGGGGAGAAACCTCATCAGGCCTCGAAATCTGGGTACAGCGGCTCATTTTACAGTGGCCAACAGTACCTCAAACAGAAGGATGCCCATTTCTTTTCATGTATTTTTACTGATTTCAGAGAGGAAGGGAGAGGGAGAGAGACAGAAACATCAGTGATGGGATGCGCCGTCACTGACAACAGTGAACAGGCCATGTGTCCGTGGGGTCTGATCACACGCTTTTCTGTTTCAAGTCTCCTGGGGAATCCCCAGTCAGTGCCTGAGGGGCCGCCCGGCTTCCCCACAGAACATGAAGACGCCGCATGCTGGCTCATTTCTGCCACTTCCCCCCCACACACACACACACTCCATGCTGAGGCCACGCCTTGTGACCTAATCCCACCCACCACGTGCGCCCAGGCCTCCAGGTCTTTGCTCCGGGACACTCTGAAGAGCTGTCCTGGGTCAGGCCCTCTATGCCTGTCCCTGATGCTCCAGCTGAGAGAGAAGGGATCATTCTCTAACATGACCCTATGTTCTTACCAGCAATGCGCTCACACACCTTGCCCTCTGGGCTCCGAAGACCTAAGGAAGACCCCTCGGTTCTGCAGCGTCCTTGTCCCATCTCTTCAAGGATGTGGGCCACAGCTGCCACCTCCCACTGCTCAGGTGTCGTCCTGAGTCCGACTTTACAACTGAGCGACTGCTCTTCCTTCCCACATGGCTCCAGGCTGCACACGTGCTTTTCCGGAGATCGGGCCATGGCAGGGCCTCGCTTCCGGGATGCGGTCACGTTCGCTCAGTCTGCAAGCTGGTGCTGGACGCTCTAGCTCAGTGGCGGACGGTGCGGGGCCGGGCCGACGGCCGGTCTAAATCCAGGCAGTGACTCGGCTAGTGGGGCGTGTTCAGGCAGGTTACGTAACCTCTCCAGGCCTTCGTCTCTTTGTTCTAGAGAGGACAGAATCTAGAGTGTCCACTTCGAGTGAGACGGAGTATCTTTGGCACATAGTAGGCCCTCGACTGACCAACGCTGGCTGCTACTTTTGCTAAAGCAGCACCGCGAGGTGACTGAGAGCCGGCCGAGGCAGTGGGAGATCTCAGCCTGCGACACGGCAGCTCCTCACCTGCCGGTGCTTCCGTCTCTCCATCCGCGAACAGCGCTGTCAGCATCCCCGTCTCAGGGCTCCCACAGACGTGTGACCCTCCTCCTCAGGGCCTGGCACATGGTGAGCCCCGCATGCAGTCACTACCGGAGTAAAACTGGAAGGAGTGGGCACTGGTCTGAGGCTTGCTGACCGGCTGCCACGTTTCCTCGCTGTCTTGCTCATGTCGGCCGAAGGCTTCGGCATCTGCGGAACCTCCCAGAACCTCCCTGGATGGCGGAGGGAGGGCACAGGAATCCCATGTGCCCTGCTCCTGCTCTGCCCACATCCACATGTGAGGGCCAAGGTGCCCCTGAACCCAGAGCTTCACGGTGCCCCACGCAGCCTCCACGCCCCCGTCACACTTTGACTTTTCCTGAACTCTGCGTCCCTCTCTAGTGCATTTCCTGTTCGCTCACCCTTCCCGTGCCACTCCGGTTTGCATTACTCACCCCTCATTTTCTTCCCAGCGACTTGGGGTTCTCAGGCTGGACTGTCCCACAGGCATGGAGCGCCATCGGGGCGTCTCTCAGGGCAGCTCTGGGCCTGGGAGCACCTTGGCATCCGAGTCACCAGCAC